>JAKOGI010000381.1:377500-545000 GCA_029747015.1 Carnegiea gigantea
AGTGTAGAACGAAAGGAGGAGTGAGAAAGAACAACGAAAAATACAAAACTGAACACGGGTTGAAGGTCGCTTCAGTGTTCGCCGACATTAGATGGGTGTTTCTGGCATTCTTTGGTTGCCGACAGCCTTGTACCTTGCTGCCTTCCTTTCTCACTCCTCTTGTTTTCTCTGTCTCTCTCTAGGGTTTGGAGATGTCTCTTGATTTCTCCCAGGTATGGAACTTAAAACCTCTCCTAAAGTGGGGGGAATCAACTTGTTAAGGAACGCGGGGGATTTGATACCTAAAGGAATCAAGTCCCATACCCTTATTTTTCAAACCAAATAATAGGTATGGGAACTGGATTCCTAAAGGTATCAAGTCCCATTCCTTTTATCCCAACCAAATAGGCCCTAAAGTATTCAATGGCTTTATCCCTCTATATACTCTTTCTATGTTACTCTCTCCCCCCTCTCCCTCTCTTTTCTCTTTGTGTGTGTCTTTTTGGCTCTGCTAAAAGAAAAAATTGAGCCAAGCCTGTTCAGATTACTGGTTTTATCCCAAAAAACTGACTAATTGGATTGATTTTTGATCAAGTTTGACCGGTTCCCTTGTTTAGCAGGCTAACACGTGATTCCGGATTAGACCGCCATTCGGTTCCCAATTCTACTGACTGGTCCAGTCTGGTTCTCGTAATGTTGGGTTTCACAAGGACTACTTAAAGTCCTCTTTAATCCGATATCACAGCCATGCGAGCAAAAAATAATTAAGATAATTAAGTTTATTAATAGTTAATTAAGCTAAATGATTACATTCAATGCTTGAATTGTCGTCTACTTGTCATTCTCCTAATTATGCACGTATTTTGCATACACCAGAATGGTCAACTTCATTAGCATCGTAATTAAATTATATCACTGATATAATTTTAGAATTAATAGTATAATTATAAAATATTATGACTGAAGTTAAGGAGGTAAAGAAGCAATTGTCTATAATATATCTTTCTCTAATCAACAAAGTTAGACATAATAGAGAATCTGATTTAGGTATTAGTATTCCATTTTAACATAAATATCCTTTCCAAGACCTATAAAACAAAAATCCATTTCCTTTGCAAGATATAAAAATCAAAAAAGAAGTAGAAAAATCAACTGAAAAATTATCAAAAAAGGAAGAGAAAGAAAATGAAATACACATAGTACAATCTAGAGGAGTTAAAAAATATGTTTGATAAAGAAAATAATCTAGAAGAATTAAACAAAATCATAGGCGCAATAGTATACAAATAAGAATCACTTTCTAATGACAATGAAGAGATAAATAAGGTTCAAATAGAAGAAGAAATATATCAATAGATAAACCTAATTAACCTAGAGGATCTAGATGTCATTAGAAGAAATTAGGAGAAAACTAAAGAAAAAACATGAAAAATTGATGGCTGAAAGTGAAGTCAGTGAAATTGGCAAAGAGTTTAACATTGATGAATTTGGATCCAATTTAGTTAACAATGTAATTCAAAAACCCTGAAGACCTTGGTGAATCATATAGGAGAAATATCTATTTTATGATACCTAGATATGTTCCAGTAGCACAAACAAGAAACTTTTGCTTTGAGTTCATCCTAAAGTAAACCAAATTCTTCGAAGAAATTAGGCTTATGCTAATTAGTCAAACATATTACATTCTAAACATAGATAAAGCCCATAATAGGAAGAAACATTTGAACATTAGAAAAGGGATACGAATACTGTTTTGAATTTGAATATCACATGAATAGCTGAAAATTTCCTAAACTATATCGAATATTGTTTTTCAGGCATTATAGCTGATTAGTATGACTCATTAGATGAAAAAAGTAAGAATATATTAAGAATAATGGAAACACATACCGCTATGTTCAACAAATTATGGAAGGAAATTGACATTGAATTTATAGAATCTAAACTTGATTCCCAAGAAAAAGCTAGAGAATGACCCAAAAAAAAAAAAATATTAACAACATAGAGCTCTGGGACATGACATATATAGAAAATTATATTTCTGAATTTAGTCAATATTATTACAAAATTGGATATAATAAAATCAATTTAAGTATGTTTTATGATAGACTACCTGATTCCATAAATTATATAATAAATGAAAAATATATTACATGACTTGAAAAAACATATGTCATTGATACCTTTGATATAAGGATCTTATATTTAAGAAGATAGGTTAATGATCAATGTCTTGATCTTTAAAAAAAAAAAGAAAAGAGAAAATGAAGACACAATTTATTATATATTGGGATAGTCCTCATCAAGGAGGAAATGAACTTAGGAAGACAAGAAAAAGGCAATTTTATACGGAAAAGAGTTTTAATAAGCAAAGTAGAGAGAAATAGAGAAGAAAATATTTTAAGAGGCGAAGCCCCAAACAGCGAATGTTTTTTAAAAAGTTGCCTAGTGTCTTGCAAGTAAAATAGTTGTAAGTGTTGGGCATGTGGAGATATACAAATGAATGCAAAAATAGAAAAAGACAAGAAGCTTATTAAAAGTTTGGGAAGTTTAGATTATTTTGAGCTTAGTGAAGCAGAAGCACTTGACCTTGCATTGAAAAAAAAAAAGTAAATGGGAATATTGAGATAGTAATATAAGACGAATATGAAGAAACTAATTATATGATGGAAAATAGCTTAATTTGTCTCGACGAACTTCAAGGAGAAAAAATTACAGTAGATAATGAAGAGAAGAGATTAAAGGAGATTCTATTCTTCCTATAATACAAAAATATATGATCTACAAAACATCCATCTTTCAATTAAAAAGTACGTAAATATGCAAAATGATGGATGGAGATTTAGAGATAAAAGACTATAAATATTATGTGGGAGAGTTTAATCTTATTAATTGGAAAAATATCCTTAAGACTAACAAGGACCGAAAGTGTAGATGTATGCATATTGGAAGTGTTCAAGTTCAAATTACATCGCGACAAAGATATCGACCTCTATACTTTAGTCTCTGACATTAGACATACCAAATTTAATGATCGATTGTCAAAGGAATTGAGAGCAATTTGTGTAATAGTTTAGTAGGACTCAATTGCAAACCTGGATATTGTATGAGCTTAAAAGATAAATTTACTAAAAACTTTATGTCTCTTAAGATGAAACAGTTGGATAGATATGAAAAGAGTAGGCCACCCACTAAGAATCTTTTGAACAATAATCTACAAAATTACATAATATCATAGATTTAAAAACTAAGGCAACATTGATAGAAGTAGAAAAATTTAGAAGTCATACTCCAATGCAAAAAATTCAAGGGATAAAATCCTATTCGTGGGAGATAAAAAATTGATAGGTCATTGAAAGATAGCTTTGCCAATCCTACCTAAATCAATAATAAAAATGTAATAAATATTGGTGAGAATAGAAAAAATAACCATTAAACTCCAACTGTTAAGAACTATGAGTGCAGAATAAGAATATGATGAATGATCTTCAACAGCCAAAGAAGAAGTTAAAGAAAATGATATAATTAGTATGACCAGTAAAATAAATAGAATGAATTTTGAACATGCTAGAAATAGTGTAAATTGAAGTGAAAAATTATAGGATGCAACATAAACACTATTAGTAAGCTAATTTATGAGGATGAATTAGTTCAAAAATGACTATAGAGATATGTTATTAAGTCACAAATACTAATCCCAATAGCATTTATATCCCTAATTTCAAAATATCACTGGATAGAAAAATCATTGGATGCAAAATATATGTTTTGAGGAATATAATAGATATGAATTGTATGGTTACATCGATAGTAGGTATTCTGTGTGTTTTGAAAAAAGATCTCTATTTTGAGAATTCATGTGGAGAAAAATGAATAATCCTTTACAAGTAAAAGTAGTAGATAGTAGCATACTAACCAACAATGATATCATAGAAGGGTTATCCATCGAAATCAGAGGAGTCTAACACATTATACCAGTTCTAGAAGCTACTGATTAATCCTATCTTGATATGATTATTAGAAATAAATTTCAAAGGCCATATTTGCCATGTACGTAGCCATAAATCAAATCATATTCACAATAAATGGTCACTCAGCTCTTACTAATAAATTAAATGAAGCATATATTGATCAGAAGATTGAGTTTATACACAACCAGTATGCTGAAAAAGTAATCCCTACATAACATGAAGTAGCACTAATGGTCTCACTCCTTAAGTCAACCATTATAGAGTAAATTGTCCACTAACAGGAGAATTATACAAAGAACTCTAATCTGATTATCTGATAAAATTATGGGATAAATGTAAGATATTTGCAAATATTACTTTATTAAATCCCAACTATTATCCGAGTTAAATAAATGATGTATAAACACCAAGATATTCAAGAATTTGACAAACAAATCAAAAAAACTTTTTAATAAAGGATTACTAAGGAATAGGAAGAGTTCTCACACTAGTCTTGTAGTCATAATGAGAAATTATGCTGAAGAAAAAGGGGAAAAATCACAATCATAATCAATTACAAAAAGTTTAATGATAATACTGTCTTTGGTGGTTATTATATTTCTAAAAAAATAGTTCTTTTCAATCGAATTCAAGGTGTCTCTTAGTTCTCAGAAATGAATTGTAAAAGTGGATACTAGTGGATAAAAATGGATTAAGGATGCATTCCTTTAATAGTTTTTGGCGTCTCTCAAGGACATTATGAGTGGATAGTGGTGCCATTTGGTCTTAAAAATGCATCTCAAATATTCCAAAGAAAAATTGATAATGTCTTTAAGGATCTTAATCAGTATTGTCTAATCTACATTGATGATATATTTATCTTTTCTAAGACCATACAATAGCATAAAGATGACATTATAGCTATCATCCAAAGGTGCATTGATCATGTTATTATCCTCGGTAAGAATAAGTGCGTTTATGTTGAATAAGAAATAGAGTTTTTAGATTTAGAAATAAAAGTTGGATAAATCATTCTACAAAAGCATATTTTGAAAAAAATACAAAATTTTCCTGAGAAAATTGAAGATAGGAAGCAATTAGAAAGATTTCTTAAATGTCTTACCTATCCTGCATATTTCATTAAAAATTTAGCTAAATTGAGAAAATTTTCGTGAACTTATCAATGGTGATCATCAAAGTAGAACTCCTGCCCAAACAAAAGGAAAAAATCCAAAATGAAATGACATTACCGCTAGAACATGTATCTCCTTCTAGTAGAATCCATGTGGATATTTTGAAGTTTTATACAAAAAGTAGATAATGCTTTGATTTGTTGTCTTTAGCCTATCTAATAGTACAGAGATTCAACATTTAGAGTTATAAATGAATTACTCAGGGTGTCCTAATTACGTTCAAGCAAAAAGAGTTCCTATATTCAAGGAAAATGGTTAGACTGGTATGCAGCTTGCATTTTGGGAATCATGGAATACTACGATCTTCTTCTCTGATAGATCTAGAGTTAACGGTGTTAAATTTTCAGCAAATTAAATCTCTCTAGATGACCTTATCATGAAAGTATGGGAATATGGGATGGTAGCGTACCTCCTGGAAATCCATGATCCGAAGTAACCATTCTTTTGAAGTTTAACTAAGTTTTAAAAGTGCATATTTAAAAGAAGCCATTGGATTTGTGTATCTCCTGATGGTCCAACAAAATCCCTTGAAGGTATAAGTCTACATATTGAGGTCATCACCCATTAATTGAGTATAAAAGTGGAAAGACTAAACCAACTCATTATATTATATAATTAGTTCATCTAAATGATCCTGATCAACAACTAGGATGGTTTTCAGAGCGACAAGAAGTAATTAGTAATCCTGCTTTGGCAAGAATGATTGGTTTTTACAACATTTATCATCAAACTTGGGCATCGATTGAACGGGAAAAATTACTAATGCATTACTAAAATACTCCTTCTGTTTATCATGCTAATTTTGGCATGTATATAAAGGTAGAAGGAGGTACTTTTGAAGATGTCTTTGATTATTTCTTTGATATTGGAGCTAGAAAATTTCTATCTACATGATCTATTTGAAAAATGGAATATAGAGCACCTTTAACTTGATTAAGATTTAGGTGATTATCTAGACAATGATGAACTAGAAGACATTATTGGAGATGAAGACATACGGAGTTTTAATACGGATGACAAGTACTATCAACATTCAGTATTATGAAGAAGTTATTGCACCATTATAAATTATCTTATCAAATGTCAAGTCAGTAAGATAATGCAGTTCACTATAACCATGTGAAAGTATCCTGTAATAGTTTGTGTATTGTAACCATTAGAGCTTCCTATCCACTCTATAAAAGAAAAATTCACATAATTTGAAAAGATATAGTCATTTGTGCATACTTGAGCTAAAGAGAATTCGAATTTCTCTATTTCTCTATAAGCAAGTATCTATGATGATCTTAACTGTTTGAGTCCCTTTTCAAATTTTTCATTGAAATATTTCCACATTCGAAGCTTTCAATAAAAGAAGCTTCTCAGTAGGGAACATTATTTAATCAAACCTTATCTCTTAAGCATTATAATTTCTTAATTAAATTTCTACTATTCTTAGAAATATAAAAATTTGATTAGTGACTTTAGTATGAGGTAGGAAATAGAACATATCTATGCTTGTCTGATCAAAGGGAGATATGGTTGAGATTAGAAATCTGTGTAAACTGAAGAACACTAGGGTCCAACGCCGACTAAGTTTAGGTAATGGTCAAATCCTCTAATTATGCTTTACTATTTTGCTAAGCAAGGGGCGTTTGCACAAAAAATATGCTTTTTTACCATACCTTTATATCTAATTTGTGCTCAAAATAATTATTATATTAGAATTTTTTTATTTGGGTTTTGTCTATTTTGCAGAAAAATCAGAAAAAATAAAGAAATTGTTGGAAAATGAAAAATTCGGCTATGAATTGAGGATTGAACCAGCAGCTCAAAACCTCAGCCCAATCCCTTTTATCCATCAACAAAAAGAGAAAAAAGGAAAAAAAAATTCCAAAGCCAGCAAAATGGGAAAAGAAGGCAATTAGGCAAGGAAATGAGAATTATGTCAATATTAGCAACTTGATTCATCAGGATTGATACACATTTTCACATACAGCAAGCTGTACATATCATTGCATATTGTTATAAAGGGTGAAAAATAAGAGTCAGAATGCATCTTGCGACTTAGTTATCTTTTGAGTGCACATTCCACTTGTATATGATTTGGTGACTTGGTACCTAGGGTGATGCAAAAGACTTTTCTTTATTTTTCAAAATATTTTATGAGTATTTCACTTCAAAAACTCATATGAGATCTTACTCGTCCACTCAGAAAACCGAGGGATTTAAAGGGCTTGTTGAATACGCTTAATGCAACTGTGATTCCTATTAAAGTAATTTAGGATTTTCTATTCCTTATTATCCATCTCTTTTTAGGTAGTATAGTTTGTTTTACTCGAAGACGAACAAAATGTAGGAGTGGACGTATTTGTTCGCACTAAAAATATGATATTTCTTCCATACCTTTATACCTAATTTGTGCTCCAATAATTATTATATTAGAATTTTTATTTGGGTTTTGTTTATTTTGTAGAACAATTAGAAAAAATAAAGAAATTGTTGAAAAATAAAAAATTGGGCCATGAATTGAGGATTGAATCAGCATCCCAAAATGTCAGCCCAATCCCTTTTATCCATCAACAAAAATAGAAAGAAAAAGGAAAATAAAAAATGAAAGAAAAACTCAGTGCTCGGTTGTGCTCCCCACATGACAGACTCTTCCACCCCTCCCCTCTTTCTACTTTCTCTCTCTTAAAACACGATAGAAAACAACTCCCCAACTCCTTTTCTTGTTCGACCATCTTTTCACTCAGCAGCATCATTGTCAGCATCCACCACGTAGCACCACCATCGTCACCATACTCCTCACCACTAGCAAATCACTCCTTTTGATGCTAGCCTGCACCATCTACAGTTCATTTCCACCGTCCACATCACCCCTCAAATCGACAACTGTGGAGAGGAGAAGTGAAGCAGCGGTGGAATTGAGAGGGAGTTTTTAATTTAGGGTTTAGATTAGTAATTTCAATTTTAATTTCAGTTTCAGTGATCTAGGGTTTTAGTCTTATGGTTTTATTTTCAGTTTTGATTTTAACTTCAGATTTGTTTTCTGGCTTACAATTTCATGTTTTGGAAACTCAGTTTGTTGATTTGGAGTAGTTAATCATAATCTTAAACCTGTAATTACAATGTTTTTTTTAATTGGGATAAATTGCAATTTCATTCCCCCCTGATTTGGTTTCCTCCCCTGTTCTTCTTCTTCTTCTTCTTCTTCTTCAACCCTGCTTCTCTTCTATTTCTAGGTTTTAGTTTGGAAATAAGTGGTTTGCAATTTCTATTTTGATTCTGTGTGGTTATGGTGAAGCCAGGTTTTGAGTTTGTTGTTCTGGGCTGAATTCAAACCTTCCTTCCCCTGTGTGTTCTTCGAATCTACTTTGTTTTCGATTCATTTTGTTCAGGTTTTGCACTCTCCTTAATTTTAATGATCTCGTGTCTCTCTGGCATGATTTGGATTTCCCTTACCTGGGTGTTTGGGAACCGCCATTAATGGAGGTTGAGTGAAGACAGCGACTGAGTTCATGAAGGGAAGGGATGTCTTGTTCTCATGTCCTATTTTCATCCTTTCCTTCCCTGTAATGTTGAATTTGTTCATGGTCCTCTCATGGGCTGAGTCTGGGTAGACTTGAACAAGCTAGGATGCTTGTTTCGTATTCTTTGTCCCTCTTCTTCTCTGTTTCAAAGTTAGAAATCCTACTCTATTCATCTTCTTGGTTTGACATTGGATTCCTCTAATAATGGGGCAACTACTATGGTGGAAACAATAGCATGGTATCAGATTCTTTTCTCTCTAATTTTGTCATTTGGCTCTATTATATGTTTGGTGTGGATTCTTTAGTTTATGGTTGTTTTAGTTTCTTGGTTTGGTTCATGTTGTTAGGTTAATGAGGTGGTAGTGGCAAAATGTTAGGTTAGGTTTATTTATTATCTTTAATCATTTGTTTTCACCTCAGTTAATCACCTATTATGGTCATTGTAAATATTTAGATTGCTTGGTTAACATTTTAAAAAAGTGGATCAATTATTTTGATTTAATTTTAGTTACCTAATTTCAGTCCCTGTCCCTGAGGAGATGACCCTCAATTACTATAGTGAAAGTTGTATGTTTGCGGCATTTAATTTTACTTTTGAAAATTTAGTATAAGGGGCCTATAATAATAGAAGATATAATATTTAAATTAGAAGTAGTAAATTGTGATAACTAGTATCCAGTAAAGTCGTTATAAAAGGTAAAAACTACAAAATAGAACTTATTTCTTTGAAAACCTCAGACAAAGACTAATTTATGATTGTACCCCATTTTGGGGCCAGCTGGCAATTTCAGAAAAGGTCAGGTCAAAAATAAAAATACTTGTCCTCCAAAAGATATTTAAGCAAAATAGTTGTACCCTAAAAAATTATTACCCAAACCTAAGTGGTTTTGAAAATATTTATCCAGATTCAATTGGTCACTTAAATATTTACACTTTCCACTATATATTTGGAAGCAAATTACTCCCCTTTGCCCTGGCCCCTTTCTTGAAAAAAGAATACTAGTAGATGACTACAAATTTTCACTTTAAAGGGTACAATTCTTACATATTATTGGAAAGTTGTGATTTAGCACAAAATCATTGATATGTAATGGTGAACTCTTGTATTTCATTGAACTTTATTTTGGTGCATATAGGCCATGTTTGACAATACCATTTGGAGTAACAATTGGAGTTTTAACCAAGTCAAGGCACTAATCCATCAATTTTAGTGGTCATTGAACAAATCTGTGAAGTAGCATTTGACATTTCAAGCAATATTTCTGAAAAACTAAAAATATTAGCTTTTGGCATTCAAAAGTTGCATTTCATATTTTTTGTCTAAAAATACTCTTGGGAAATTTTATCTTTAGAAATTATATATATCCTTTTATATAAATTTATATTAACCAACTAATCCAATAGCTAAGTTTGCTGAACACATTCTTCAACCGCTCATCTAAATAGCTATTCACTAACATGTCAATTAAAACAATTATCCACTCCCTAAATGGATATCCGCTATTTAAACATCTAATTTTACTAAATAGGGCCATAATATTTCATATGTAGCGGTTGTAATATGAATGCCAACATACTTCAATTGAGCTTTTGTTTCATCGACATTTGTGTGATGATGAGGCGACTTCACCTCTAATAGGGGTCTTGGGGGTATACTTATAGAACAAGTTAGGGTTACAATATACATCAAGAATATAAGGGCCAATTATAAACATAAACTACATATATACATTATTATTCCCCCTCAACCTGTGCCAGGGAAACATCATGTAGATTAGCCTTAAATTCATGAAAGTGTTGTGACGAAAGCTGCTTAGTGAATACCTCTGCTACTTGAGACTTACTAGATACGTACTTGACTTGTAGTTGATGCCTAGAAACCATTTCAATCACAAAGTGGTAGTCAATCTTGATGTGTTTGTTGTGACTATGGAGAACTAGATTGGCAATAAAATAAGTATCAAAATTATTATCACAAAATAACCAGATGGGGACTTGGATAAATATACCTAAGTCAGAGAGAAGGTAGCATAGCCATTGAATCTTTACAATAATATAACTGTATAGGTAGATGCTCTATACTTAGCCTCAATGGAAAAGCGAGAAGCAATGGGTTTTCTTGGCATGCCAAGAGATAAGATTACAACCCAAGAAAATAGCAAAACTGATGGCATAGCAACTACTATCTAGAGAACCAGCCCAATGAACAATACAAAAGGCAGGCAACAGATCTAGCTTTGAATTGGCCTTGAAAAAGAGCCCATGATTAGTTGTGACCCCACAAGTATCTAAAAATTCTTTTTACAACATGCATCTGAGTAGTACAGGGTGTGCATGAATTAGGAAACTATATGGATGACATATGCAATAGTAGGTCCAGTCATGGTAAGGTACTACAACACACCAACCATGCTTTAATATCTAGAGGGATCAATAAGTAACTCACCAGTTAGTCAAAGATAGAGTAGTTTGAGAAACACTTAGGGTGCATATGTTCTTAAGGGTATGAGGGTGGAACTTTTTCAGAAGGTCAGGGACATATTTGTGCTGGGATAATAAGAGAACAAATGAAGTATGCACAACTTAAACTCTAAGAAAGTAATGAAAGTCAGCAAAATCATTCATTGCAAAATGAGTAGAAAGTTCAGATATAAAGGAGCGAATAATAGCAGAATTATTGCAAGTGAGAAGCATATCATTAACATCTAAGAGGAGAACAAGGATGGTAGAATGGTGATGATACACAGACATAGAAGGATCAACTTAACTATAAACGAAACCTTTAGTGAGAAGAAATGAACCGAAAGGTTGAAGGACCTGTTTCAGTCTGTAGAGAAACTTCTTAAGATAACATATATGATTAGGGAAGTAGGAATGGATAAAGCCAGGAGGTTGTTTCATGTAAATTTCTTTATCAAGAAATCTATGTAAAAAAGCATATTTAACATCAAATTAGCATACCCTCTAACAAAGAATAAGTCGGATTGTAGATGACTTAACAACACGGCTAAGGGTTTTGTTGTAGTCAATACCTGCTTGTTAGTGATTATCAAGAGCCACCAATCGAGCTTTATGACGTCCATTGGACCTATCGGCCTTGTACTTTGTCTTATGAATAGGGGTGAAAATGGATCGGGTTCGGATTGGGTGAACCATTATCCGCATCCATCATCTGCTTTTGTCTGCGTCATCAAATCCATCTATCACCCGTGAAAATCCAATCCGATCCATCCGTCCACCATCCGCTGATGGAAACGTGGATCGGTTATAAACGGGTGATGAAAGATTATGTGTAACATGTTAGCAAATTTAAAAGAAAAAATAAGTTTTGCCTTTTGAAAAGTTTAAAAAAGATATTTCATGTATAATAAATGAATACATATTTATCATATTCATTTGGTGAAATCATAAAATTAACCATGTAATCATATGAAAAATGGGTAAAATTTAAAGGACAAAAATAAAAAGTAAACTAACTGCGAATAGGCGATAAACAAGTTGATGACTGAGCGGGTGATAGATTGGGTGGTGGGCCATATGGAGCATCACTCGGATTCAATCCAATCCATCAAAGTATCATCCATCATCCATATATTTTAGGTTTTCACTTGTTTTTCGAGTTGGATGAAATGGATATCCATTGGATGCGGGTGAAGTTGCCCCCCTAATTATGAATCCACTTACAACCTACCACATTCATAGAAGTACAGGACACCAAATCCCATGTATCATTTTCTAAGAAGGCATTAAACTTTTCAGCCACAGCGTGACCCCAATGGGAATGCTTAACCACTTTTGTAAAACATATAGGTTCCTTATGCAAAACACCCAAGGATAAAATGTTTTTAGGATTAAAAATTTAAGAAATGGAGCGTGTTTGCATAAGACTGCCATTAGGAAGGGACTATACGATACTCGAAGCAGGAGTAGCGGTCTCATGCAAAGTCAGCTAAGGCGTAGAAGAAGAAGGGTCAGGATCAAGGGAAAATAAGGGTTAGGCTAGGAGGATAGAGGAACATATAGGTTGCTATCGTTGGGTCACAGTTGGGCTATGTTCAAAATACCGGCTCAGCATAGGCTATTGTGGTGAAGAGGAGTGCTTACTAATGGGTTGGATGTGGCGCAGGGCACAATGGAAAGGATGATGAAGGTGGAGAAGACATGCTGACTAGAGGGGAGAGCTTGGTGGAGGAGATAGGCCCAGTAGAGTGCCAGGATTAGATGAAGGCATAGGCGTGGTGTCTTAGGTTGGCTCAGAAACACCTTACAAAGTAGAGGTCTAGACAAAGTGGACTAGATATTGAGAGGCTTGGCAGGAGTAGAAAAAAGGGGGGGGGGGGGTCCAGGAAGGATGACAAATCGAAGAATTAGAAGAAGATGCTTTTATTACATCCGGGTAAAGAAAGACATATCCGTAAAAAATGACATGTCGGCTTATATAAATGTGCCCTGATTTTGGATAAGTGAATTCATAGCCCTCATAATGTGGAGCATAGCCTAGAAACACACATCTTATAAAATAAGGATGAAGTTTATTATTCATGTAGAGTGTGAGGTTGGGAAACACTAACACCAAAAAGCATGTAAAAAACTGTAATTTGGAGGACACAAAAATAGTTTGTGAAACGGAGAGAGGCCTTTCAAAATAGGAGTTGACAATCTATTTATAAGGTAAACTATGGAAAGAACAACATCATGCCAAATTTTTCTAGGAAGATTAGCATAAAGTAATAATGTTCTACCCAGTTCAATAGTCTGATGAAGATTCCATTCAGCAACATCATTTTGGTGCTGAGTATGAGTGCAGATTTTCGAAAATAGATGCCTCGATCAACCAGATGTGGGAAAAGCGCAGAATTATCATATTCGCTTCCCCTGTCTATTTGAAAGTATTTGATTGTGGCATGGAAAGGATTTTCAAAGAATTTATGAAAAACAAAAAATGTGGAAGACATCAAAGCAGTTTTCATAGGTTAAAGGCAAGCATATCGAGAAAAATCATTAACAAAAATAACATAATAATTGCGACCATTCGTAGAAGATATAGGCAGTTGCCAAACATTACTGTAAATTAAAAACGAATGTTTATCAATATAATGTTCGACCTCATTGAAGGGACATTTATTAGACTTGTCCAAATAATATGAAACACAATATTTTAAAGTTTCAGTGGTTCTAACAATAAACTTATTTGAATGTAAGCCATCTAGGGTCTTACGACTACGATTGCCTAGCCTAAGGGGTAAGATGTTAGTAGATTGATGAATAGTGAAATGTATGGGTAATAGGGATGATGAGGAATAAAATTGGATGGGGTAGAGATGACCATCACTTGCCACCGAAGTAGAAAAAACCCCGTTTCCTTGTCCTGTATAGCAATAATAAAGGTATCAAAAATCACTTGACAATAGCTATCTCATTATAAACAACATATATAAATTAAATTCTATTTCAAAGTAGGTACATAGAATATAGAATTTAAATTAAGGGCCTTTTGATCAATAGGGATAAAACAAATGCTAACATGAGATATTGGGATAATGGTGCCATTCCCTAAATAAAATGCTTTTCGGTCTCTTGAGGTTTGGTGAAATTTCTTATCGCACATTTTTGGAAAAATATTTATAGCACTACTTAGTTTAGTGCAAATGATTTCTGGAGCACAAGACTTTGGGTTATTTGATTTTTGGGTCACTAATGTTTTTTGGATCCCTTAACTTTATAAATTTTCTGCTTTTGGCCCAACTGGGGTTCCAAATGCAAATACTTTAAAGTTTTTGGGCTGTTTTGCAAAACTAAGCTTATATTTATGTTTGGACTTATAATGACTTTAATGGTACTAGTTAGCATAATCTACTACTTATATCATAAATATTATATTTTCTGTGATTAGAGGTCCACCATACTTAGAAAAAATAATTAAAGCTTAATTAGAGAGTTCGACCATTACTTGAACTTAGTCTGTGTTAGATCCTGGAGTTCTTCTAGCTTTCAGCTTATAGAGATTGCTAATCTCAACCATCTCTTTCTTAGATCAGGCACAAAATAAATCTGTTTCATTTCCTATCTCAGACTGTAGTCACTAATCAAGTTTTTAATCTTTTTTCAAGGATAGTGGAACTTTAATCAAGAAGTTATAATATTTAAGACATAAGTTTCAATTGAATAACGTTCCCTACTGGGAAACTTCTTTTATTAAAAGCTTAAAAGTGGAAATATTATAATGGAAAGATTTGAAGAGGGACTTAAACAACTACGATCATTAGAGATGCTTGCTTATAGAGAAATGCAGAATTCCGACTTCTCTTTTGCTCAAGAATGCTTAAATGACCCTACCTCTTCTCAGCACTCGACCACTCGTTTTATAGAGGGATGAGGATACGTAAGATCCCTTTTGGCTACAGCACGCACTGATGTTATATAGGGCTATAGTTACGTTCATGTGGCTATAGTAGACTACTTTATTTTGCAGACCAGACACTTATCAAAATAGTACAATAATGGAGTAACCACTTTTTAGAGCCTTTTAATAATGACAAGACTACTCATCATTATTGAGATTCTGCATGCCTTCATCTCTAATTATATGTTCCATACCATCATTATTTGGATAATCATCAAAATCTTCATCAAATTGAAGATGCTTTGGGTCCCATTTCTCAAATAATTCAAGAAGATATCTCTTTCCTTTTTCTAAGAAGATTTTTCTAGCTCCAACTTCAAAGAAATAATTAAAGATATCTTCTGAAACTGCCCCTTCCGCCTTCATGTATTCTTTAAACTCATTGTCGTAGGTGAAAGTAGTATTTCTACAATGCATTAATGTTTTTCCTCGGTTAATTAATGCCCAATTTTGATGATAAATGTTGTAAAAACCAATGGCTCTTATTAAAGCAGGATCATTAACTAATTTTCATCGATCTGGAAATCATTTTTGTCGTTGATCATAGGGATCATTATAATCAACAATCTAAATAAGATAATGGGCTAGTTTGGCTTTTCTATTTTCATACTCAATTACTGCACAATATACCTCCATATATAGACATCGATTATTTGGAATTTTTGTTAGACCATCAGGAGATGTTAGAATCCAATGGATCCTTCTGAACATGCATTATTGGAACTTGGTTAATTTTGAGAAAAATAGGTACTTTGGATATGGAAATTCCATAAAGTAAACTACCATCCCTTACTCTCAGACTTTAATGACGGGGTCATTTGGAGGGATTGAATTTGCTGGAAAACTAACGCCACCAACTCCAGACTTATCAAGAAAGTAGATCTTTGTACTCCAAGATTTCCAAATGTCATAGGAATAACTATGATAACAGTCAATGCAGGCTGCGTAGCACTCATTGAACCATTTTTCTTGAACATGAGAGCTTATTTTTTCTTGGGTATCATAATGACATCTTAGATAATTAACTTGTAACTCTAGAAGGAAAAAGTTTTGGGTCCTTAGGTAGACAGAACACAGCAGACCAAAACATGATCTACTTTTTGTATGAAATTCCAAATTATCAATAAGAACTTTACTAGAAGGAAAAACCCGTTCTAGTAGTAATGACATTTCATTATGGATTTCCTCATTTTCTTTAGAATGATTTCTTACCATGAAAGCAGGACTAGTGTGAGGACTCCTACTATTCCTGATTAATCATATTTCCAGAAGTTCTTTAATTTGTTTATCAAATTCCTAGATATTCTGGTGCGTATACACCATTTGTTTGACTCGAATAATAGTGTTTTGATTTAGTAAAGTGATTTCAAATGTTTTATCTTTATCTCAAAATTTTATAGGATTATCAGAGTAGAGTTCTTTGCATAATTGCCCTTGCTGTTCAGTGATTTGCTCTTTAATAGATAACTCAAATAATGAGATTGTCAGTGCTATCTCTTGTTGTGCAGCATTACCTTTTCACCATGCTGGCTACGTGTAAACTCAATTTTTTGATGAGTGTAAGCCTTAATTTTTCTATAGGACCTGAGTGACCATTGATTGTAAATATTATTTGATTTATAGGCTGTGTGCATGGAGAATATAGTCTGTGAAAATTATTTTCAATAATCATATCATGAGAGGGTTGATTTATAGCCCATAGAACTGGTATGGTGGATTGGGCTCCGCCTAATTCTATGGATAACCCTTCTATTGCCTCATTATGGCTCATAATGCTTCTATCAGCTATCCTTACTTGTAAAGGATTTTGGCTTTTTCTATATAAATTCTAGAAATAATGATCTTTTTCCAAAGCATAGAGAACAATCGTTATCCATGTAGGCATACAATTCATATTTATTATAACTCTCTAAACATACCTTTATCGGGATATAGATGCTGTTATGATTTGTATTAGTAGCTTCATAACATATCTCCATAGTCATGTTTTTAACTAATTCATCCTCATAAATTGGCTCACTAATAGTTCTTATTTTGTACCCGACGACTTTTCTATCTAAACTCATATTTCTGTTTACACTGTGTCTTGCGGGTTCAAAACTCATTCTACTCATTTCACGGGTCATTTTAGTTGTATCATCTTCTCTAAGCTCTTCTTTAGCTGATAAAGATCCTTCTCTCCATTCTAATCTTGTACTAAGACTTCTTAATAGTTGGGGTTTAATAGTTATTTTACAATTCTAATCAATTTTTATAACATTTTTCTTATTGATTTTTGTAGGGTTAACAAAGCTAGATATCCATGAACGATCAGTTTTTAACTCCTGTGGATTGGATTAATCACCTGGATCTTCTGCATAGAGTTAGGGCTTTCAAAATTTTCTGCCTCTATCATTATGACCTTAGTCTTTGGATCTATAGTATTATCTAATTTGTAGATAATTTTCCAAACTATCCTTAATGGGTATCCCCCTCTCTTCATGTCCAGCCTAACTATTTTTATTTTAAGGGATGGGAAGTTTTTGGCAAATTTATCCTTTAGGCTTGCATAATATCCAGGTCGCAATTGATTTCCATTGATCCATTACATAAATTGGTCTTAATCCATGTGATAATTTGATTATTAAATTTTGTATGCCTAATATCACAGAGCAAAGCATAAAGATCAATATCGTTGCATAATATTGTAATGCATTGATTGGAGCTTGGACACTACCAACATGGATATATCTATACTTTTGATCTTTGTTATGCTTAAGGATATTTTCCTAATTACTGAGATTAACTTCTCCTACATCATACTCATAGTGTTTGATTTGAAGATCTCCTTTCATTATTTCACACACATACGTACTGTTGAATTGAAAGATCGATTTTTTATAGATCATATCTTTCTGAATTATGGGAAGGACCTAATCTCCTTTGACTTCCCCATGATCATTATCTACAACAAGATCTTCTCCTTGAAGATCACCAAGCCTAGCCGAGCTACTTTTCATCATATGACTAGTTTCTTCATACTCACTTTCTTCATATACATTGTCCAGTATGATTTCAACAATTCCTTAGTTGTTATTTAGAGCTAGGTCTAATGCCTCATCTTCACTAAACTCAACATAATCTAGACTTCTCAAGGTTTCAATAAGCTTATTATTCTTTCGATTTTTTTCATTCATTAGCATAATGTCCTCCTTCTCTACATACCCAACATTTGCAATTGTTTTTCCCTACTGGACAATGAGCTGCTTTCCTAAAAATTTTCGTTTTTGAGCACTTTAGTTTGTTATAATATTTTTTTCTATACTTCCCTCCTCTTCACTTATTAAAGCTCTTTTTCTTATAGAATTTTCTTTTTCTTCTCCTTTCAGGTTCTTTTCCACATTGGTGAGACAAATTCTAACAAGTTGATTTTCTTTTGCTTTTGGAGATTAAGACATTGATTATTGACCCATCTTCTTCCTTTTCTACTTTTTCACCCAGTTTTTCACTTGATTTTTCTCCTACTTCTTTTTAAATTTTTATATCATGCAAAGAAAATAGATTCTTATTTTTTAGGTTTTGGAAAGGATATCTATGCTAAAATGGAATACTAATACTGAAAGTAGATTTTCGGCTATGTCTAACTTTGTTAACTAAAGAAAGCTGAATTATAAATAATTGCTTCTTAAGCTCATTGACCCTAGTCTTAGTTTTAGCTAGTTTGGCTTTTAATTCTAAAATTATGTTAGTGATATAGTTTAATTGAGGTGTTACTGAAGAAATTTCTTCTGGTGTGTGAACAATGTGTGAATAATTCAGACCAGGGGTAATAGGTGATGATTTAAACATTAATCACAGTTAATTAGCTCAATTACTCATTAATTAACTTAATTATCTTAATTATTTTTGGTCACCTGGCTCTGATACCAGTTGAAAGAGGGCTTCAAGTAGTACCTATGAGCAGAAAATTACATGCACAAAATTAAATTTTTCGAAAGTAAGTTTTTAAGGATTGTAGTTAAAATAAAAATTTAAAAGCCTTACGGGTCTTTTCGCAATTTAAAAAACTACTTTTGGCAAGTTTGGTTCCAGAAACGATTTGCACCAACAAGAAATCGTTTCTAAAGTTATAGGTTTCAAAAATTATTTAGGTCAAACTTTGGGAGTCGGAATAGAATTTATCTGCCATTCCCTACTATAATTTTAATGGTACCATTAAAAGAAGATTTTTCGACAAGAATACCACCAAATGAGGTCATATGGTCTAATGCTCCTAGGTTAAGATACCAAGTGGACTATTGAGGATCACCAAGAGGCATTGCACTGAATGAGGAGGAAAGATAATCAGGAGGAGGGCTAGCCATAAAGATTAAGCAAGTGCTCTTAAAAGCTCAATAACTAGAATTAAAACAAATTCGACAAATGAAATGAGTGGAGTTAGAACGCAATATCCCTAATTGTGAGTTACCTATAGATGCGCCCCAAGAGGGTGATTGTGAAGCTATATTATTGGAGTAAACAATATGAGTAGGTTTATACTCAGACACGCCCCTTTACATGTGATGAGCCTCAATTTTGACCAATCCCCTACCCTCTTTTTTGGTTCTTTTCCCCTTATTTCTTCTTTGCTTTAGAGGGATTTGAGCAAGTTTTGTCTCCTCTAACATCGTTGCCATATTTAATCCCCTTTCTGACTTTTATGCGTGTATTTTTCGAGTTGTTTAAGGAAGAAGGGTAGCTGGTATATGGAAAAAGGCAATTGCGAGGGTAAAGATTGGTCACGCGAAGGCCCGAGGGGAGCAAGGGGAGAAAGAAAAAGTGAAAATTCAAGGCACAGGACAGGTGATGGCCGCCGCACACTCGACGGCTTGACCGTCACCTACCTGCAGGAGATGCCCCCAATCCAGGAGGCGACGATGGCCGACCGTCGCAAGGCCATCTTTAGGTCATCGCCTGGGTGATGGCCGTTGCCTTTTCGTAGTTTTTGGCCTATAAATACCCTGTTTTACCTAATTTCGGGGTTGTGCTTAATTTTTCTCGTCTAAAAGTACTGTAAACATTTTCTAGGCTTAATTTTAGGGTTAGGAGTGATTAAGGTTCTTTGGTTTTTGTTGATTGAAGATCTTGAAGACTTTCATTCTCCATTCCATTAATCTAAGTTTGTTCTTTTTCTCTCTCCTTTCCTCTTTACTTGGTTTTGCTTAGTTTGCTTGATCGTGCTTGGTTGTGATTATTGGTTTGTTAAAATGATAACTAATGAGTAGTTTTTCTCAACTTGGGTTGAGGATTAGGAGCTAGGATGGCTTAATAAGCTTGGTGTGATCTTATTGTAACACCTCCAGCCCCTAGGGCCGGGAGCGCTACGTTTTCTTAACTTTCTACTAAAATTCCGGGCCGAAACGGACAGAGTTTTCCTTAAAAACTGACCGTTTTCAGGCTAAAAGTCTTACAATAAACCCCTACAGATCAACGGAAGTGTAGAACATTTTAAAAGAAGCTCAACGGCTGCATGCCGGAGTTCATAACTCAACGACCAACTCGCTTGGAGTACATTAAACAAAATAGTTCATTAATAAAGAAGAAATGTGAAAGATATAACTCAATGGTTCATGCAATCGGAGTACTGGGGTTTGCATCCCAAAAAGTAGTTGATTTCAACTAAAAAGAAAAAGACAACTGGCTAATAAGATGGTTAGAACACATGACCGAACAGAGCAACTCCTAAGCCGAATACACTACGTTAACTAGAATACTCTACAAACGCTTACAATTCTTGGAATACTTTACATGACTTTATTAAACACGTAAGATCCCTTCAAATGGGCACACATGACACCTTGCAAGTAAGAATAGAATCCATATTGGTATAAGTGACTTGGCCCCTACTTTTCATGTTGCAAACCTGGGGAAAAAGGGGAAAGAGTAATGGGATGAGCAACCACAAGCTCAGTGAGTGTTCCTCCACTCCTTAAAACAAAACCTTTACAAGCAATATTACTTATAATATTCACTTAACAAGTAGTTAGGTAGCACTATCGTTGTATTAAGCTACATGACATAGATCGCAGGCACTTGGCTAGACATTCAAGTATAATAGATTTTTAGTTTCGAATAACGATGGCATGTTAGGAACTTGCTTACACAATATGCACTTCTAAACATAAATACTTGATGCGCTATCACTTACTTACGCAATATGCACTTTTAAAACATCATTACATGATGCACTATGAGAACATAGCCACACACTACTTTGAAGTCACATACATCCATGCCTAGAAATCCTTTTTTTGTTAGGCACGTGTAGAAACTTTCTTTTCTTTCTTTGCAAACACTTTTTATAATCTCTTAAGGTTAATATTCCTTAAAGAAATCTCTTCGTATTGGCCTTTTTAGACCCTTATAAGTTTTTCATTTATTACAGCCTCTTGATAGCCCTTAAGACTTTCTTTCTTTCTGAAATACTTTAAAAGGCTACACGCCACTGTTTTCTTACTCATTAGGAAAGTAATCTGGGCATAAGATCATCATAAAGTGCTAGTTGGGAGAGATCTACACTCAATCCTAGTGAGATCAACTCACATTAAGCTCTTACTCCCGAGATGGCAACTAACTTTTGGCCCTTAACCCTCGTTAGGGTCGCTAGGGATTACTCCCTAGGCTAGGGATTTCCCCGTTCAAGTTAGTTCACTCCCGTCTGCTGTCCCTAAGCACTTATCCTAGGCACTTAAAACATTCGCTCATAATGACTAGTAACTTTGCTGTTTCTTCTGGTAAAATCATTTATCATGCAACTCACACATTTGTAAGACATTTTCGAGATTCCCCCATTCAAGCAGGTTCACTCCCAAACCATGTTTGTGCAGCTAAAATAGGCCATTGCTTGCTACTAGTCATGGCTATTATTAATTTAAAATACGACAAGCATTCTTTGTCAAAACACCACTCTCACACACATATTGCATCTTAGCCACATAAAAGGGAGGGATTTACATGTATCACATTCAAGCACTTCATAATCATATTAACACAATGAGCCATAGATGGCCTCGCAATCCACACGATTATGGTAATCACAACCCAGACTCCCTCCTTACATAGCAACTAACCACAGGAAACCTCGAACCACTCATAGTTCTACCTCAAATCATCCAACCACCATCTCAGTTTTAATTTCACAATCTAGTATTCTAACCGTTATGATATACTGAAAAGTGATACGTAAACTTACATAACTTACCAATGCTCAACTTACCGAGTAAGCAAACAACATTTAGCAGTGCGCTGCAGCCAACAGTTATAACCATCCATATATATATATATATATATATATATATATATATATGTATATATATATACATATATTATTACATATATATATATATATATATATATATATATATATATATATATATATATATATATATACACATATATATATATATATATATATATATATATACATATATATATATATATATATATATATATATATATATATATATATATACACACACACATATATATATATATATTCATATGACACTAACTTGAAACGAACGCTTAGTAAGCTGAGTTAAACTAACAAAGCAAGAAACACGATTACATTCATGTATTTGCAGTTAAAGGGTAAACATGCTCATTTCGTCATTCGAAAGTTGTTCCCAACGCTACTTCACAAGCATAATTTAACTAAATAGACAAGCATTGATTCGAGGAGTTCATTCATTGTTCCGAGGTTACATTTCAAGCCTAATTAAGCCATTTAAGCATAATACAATTCAAGGCATTGGTTTATTACATCAAAGTTACTATTCAAGTCTAATTAAGCCACTTAAGCATAATACGATTTAAGGTGTTCATTTATTATATCGAACTTACTAGCCTAGCCTAACTAAGCCATTTAAGTATATGATGAATCAAGGCGTTTGTATTTATAATTCAAAGCTACTTTCAAGCAGCATATACATGTACAATCTAAATCGAACTACACTCAAGCATAACCAACAACATAACTACGGCCTGCGGACATATTCTTGCATATTCAGTAGCGTAATCACAGCCTAAGGTCAGACTATTTCTAAGCATCTTTTAAGCAACCGATCATGCATGTTCTATGCTGAAATTAACACGAACTGAGGCATGCATAATTGAATGGCAACAAGCAAAATCTGAGCATAAGCAATCTGGTTGTGCATGAACGAATACAAATTCACCACACAGTACATTTTCAATCATTCCTTGGCATTTCTAATAAACTCAGCTAGCCGTATTCTAACATGCAGCATCAATCTGTTGAAACATTTTCCAAAATAATAGTAACTTAGGAGGGGAGAAACACTAACCTGATTTTAGCCCCAATTCGACCAAAAAAGCTGTAGTAGCGTGCCCAAATATGCCCAATTAGCCCAGCACGAAGCCCTTGCCTAAACACTTACAAAACCCAAACCCTAACTCCGGGTTCTAGTGGCGTTTTTAGGTGTTTTGGGTCAAATTCGGCCCCCAAATTTATAGGCGAGGCCGAGTGTGGTGTGGGTGGTCGGATTCTGACACGTAGGGGGAAAAATCGGGGCGGACGATGCGTGTTTTCTGGTTAATTCAGCCGCAAGAATGGGGGGGGGAAGAATGGTGGTGGTCGACGGCTGGTGACAAATGGGTAGAGGACCAGTGGTCTCCTTCTCTCGCCGGTGATGCGTGGCGGACGACGGCCGGTGGTTGCCCACGAGAGAGGGAGGGTGGCGATTTGTAGAGAGAGGGAGAAGAGGGTCGGGGTTTCGGGTTCTCATCCCCGAATTTAGCCCCCTTATTTTACTAATTTCTTTTTTTTGTTCACTTAAGACAATAACTGCTAGGTCCTAATTCCAAAATCGTTAGCGATTAGACTAAACTCGAGTTGAAATGTCCTATAACTGGCATTCTAATTAAATTCGAAAGTCGACTAAATGAAATGATTAATGATTTTGAAGGCAAGAGTTTGAATCGATTCTAAAAATAAAACATTCTACATGACTAACTATAATAATAGTAATAATAGAATAACGATGTTTTGTTTTAGTAAAATTTATTATTAAACACACAGAGTGAGGATATAATATCCTTGATAAAAATAATTAAAACGCAGTTTGACAAACTTAGCAACTGAACCTGTTAGTCATTAATAGAAAGAAAGCGCGGCTCTTACACTCTCTCCCCCTTAAAAGAATTTCATCCTCGAAATTCTAAACCTAAGTTCGATCATTCCTAGAATGTATGCACACAAACTGTGATCTACACGGTACGTTTCCAAAAGGTTTCATTTTGCAAACACTACTTCTTTTAAATCGGAAGAAAATGGGTTATGGTATCCAGTCTCCTCCTCGCCAATCCTCTTCGAGCGTCTACTCACTCTATTTAGGCGTCAAGTTAGGCGTCGAGAGCAAGGCGCATTGAAGAGGGTAAAATGAGTTGGTACGGGAACCAGATTGGGTTTGTTTCGAAAATGAACATAGATTTTCAATAATCTAGACTTAGTTCGCATGGCAAGCAGTAATTCTATACATATGCATCTATAAGTGGGCATCTATAGGCATGACAATCGGGACAACATCATCTTAAGGTCATACACTAATAGTCTCATTCTAAAATATGAATTCAAATCACCTTTGGGATCATAATGGTTAACTCAGAGATTTCTATAACACATTAGAATAATAAGCACGTCATATAGCACCACATAGTATCATTCAAGCATAACAGCATCACATAGCATTGCATAGTATCAGTAATTCAGTATTCTCAAGTCTAGGATTCTCAAGCAACATGAAAACGTCTAATACACATATAGTAAGCAATTACAAAACGAAAGCATATGTGACCGACATTTCTTTATTTTTATATCAATTCCGAATAACTTTTAAACATTTCATTCATGGCAATTTAGGCAGGGCATGCTGAAGTCGTATGAAGGAGTTAACCTAATCAGGTTCATTTAAAAGTATGAAGATATTAGGTCAATCCAAGGTTAAATCATGTACTAGAAGGTTCCCATGTTACACTAAGGTAGCAGAGATATCAATTACGCCATATTGACAATGATAGAACTTCAAGTAGCATTCAAGATCACATTGACATTACGTAGGGTTAACATCATTACATTGAAGATCAAGAATCACGAATAGCATGAACTAGCATAATCATGTCGATAAGAACAACTTGGACAAAAGGTGCTAATATAGAAATGCAAGTTGATGACTTTGATGGTGGGGAGGCTTTTCCTAAGGTCACTACTTGGGAGCTGATTGTCTCTTATGTCATAGATTTATACGAATGAATGGTTATACTCCTAGACGAGTCATGGGCCTATGGCTTATGGGCCTACATGCTTTCGTCGTGCTACTCTGATCAATCAAATAAGGGTAAGGATTTATGAATGCAGGTTTCTAAGGTCGTCTCATCATGCTTCACATACGGGCGCATGCAGTTACTTAGCTGTAACATGGAATCATAGAATTCACAAAAGGCAAATAATGAGTCAGAGGTTATATCATGCTATGAATTACAAAACTTGTATTATATAAATGCCCAAGTCATGTACTAAACCAACTTAAGTCAAGCAAACACGAAGAAGTGCAACAACTTGTTCAGAAAACACGTAACTAGTCGTGACCTAACTCCCATAGTGCATTAATGACCGCGCATAATGGATGTGAGTGTCAATATATATGATGACATGACCTTGAGTGCTCCACTATGCTACTTTCTTATACATGAGATACATATTTCTATAGATGTGATTCATGTAAATGTAGCTCTATTGTCATCTAATCATGTATTACATACATCGAGTTCAACTAATCCAACTATAATACGAGAAAATAGTATTGATGGGCTGTAAATGATGATCCAAGAGTCATGGTGTGAGACTAACTACATAAATCAAATCGCTCTAACTAATACAGTCCCATGTTCACTCAAATTCAAATAAAGCATTTGCAAAAACTCATTTTGTTGGCATTTGTTCACAAACACATCGATGGCCACATACAACAATCCTGCCTATAGGCATTCTTATGGTCTCACCAAAAGACATCTAGGCAAGTATACATGAGTGCAATCCTCATTTAAAATCTAAGGTCGAGGTTATGCCCTGAGGTTTGTCCAAACTGTTTGGAGTTGGCCAACAGTCAACTGACAGGGGTAAGAACAAGGGCGTTATTGGTCTTACGGATCTACATTGAGGTTTGGTGATGCATGTGCCTCAGAGGTACTTATGGAGGTCCGAGGATCTCCTATTACAGATGGGGAGGTTCTACTTTCTACTATGAGCATCCTTGCTTCTACACTTGGTGCTTGTGCTTAAGAAAGTGTTAGGGAGGCATAGATTGTCGTTCTAGGAGGTAACGAGGTGATGCATGCGGTGTAACAATTCCAAAGTCTGCTAGGTTCTTTTTTTCCTTGCGCTTTTTAGGTGTATTGGGGTTTGATATAGCCAGGACACCGCCAAGAAGTGCTAAAATGACCTAGTATATCACTACTTCAGTTACCAACTCAAGATACAACCACTAGGTGTATGGAGAGCAAATTAGAAGCAAGCTCAATTTCTGATTCAATATTGCGTGATGTGTGTACAAACGCGATGAGAGGAGCTTATATATGACTCTCGCTCTTACAATTACAATGGCCATCAAAGAAAACACAAGGTACATTTGTCAAATACATCACCTTAGAATATTACAACCTGATTAGAGCAAAAACCAATGGAAGGGTGACACCTAATGGGGTCATTCTTGCCAATCAAGTAAGGTGTCAAGGACCTTAGTGTAAATGGTCGAGTTTAAGCTTGTAGGGTTAACCTAAACATTATTGTAAAGCAAATGCGAGTTTTTATTGTAACAACAAGACCCAACCAAACAATTAGTAGGTTTCTAATGTGAAGGCATGACCCTAACTCACTAAACGGAAGACTTTAACTTTCAAGGTCCTTACAAAAGGAAATAGTTTAACTGCTTCTAGCTTTCTCTCTATCAACCTTCGAGTACGTCTAGTCACTCCATTATGGGGCCCGAGAAGCAAATCATACTCTAGGGGCAAAGATGGGCTTTTCGTTAAGGCTTTTCCAATCATTCAAATTCAAATCATATGTTCTTTAAACTTTCGATTAAAATCACTAAGGCACAGAAGCGAAACAAGTTTCGATTAAGCTAACACTTAACTTATCCATGAAAATACGAGCCACTCTGCCTACAGCTCAGCAAATGGTTCTTTCATCCAACCAATCAGCTCACTTAAGCCAGGCCAAACTAGGCAAATGCGCTAACATTCACATAAAACTCACATTTGCACACAAGGCAGGCAAGTATCACGTTATCGTGAACGCATTCCTAAGCAACTATATGAGATGCAAGACTCAGATCGCAGCCTATGGTCATAGGACCTTACCCTAATACCATCAATTATAACTCCTCCAGCCACTAGGGCCGGGAGCGCTATGTTTTCTTAACTTTCTACTAAAATTACGAGGTGAAACGTACAAAGTTTTTCCTAAAAACTGATCGTTTTCAGGCTAAAAGCCTTACAATAAACCCCTGCAGATCAACGGAAGCGTAGAACATATTAAAGAAAGCTCAACGGCTACATGCCGGAGTTCATAACTCGACGAGCAATGTGCTCGAAGTACATCAAACAAAATAGTTCATTAATAAAGAAGAAATATGAAAGATACAATTCAACGGTTCACACAACCGGAGTACTGGGGTTTACATCCCAAAAGGTAGCTGATTTCAACTTTAAAAAAAAGACAACTGGCTAATAAGATGGTTGGCACACATGGCTGTACAGAGCGATTTCTAAACCGAATACACTACATGAACTAGAATATTCTACAAACGCTTACAATTCTAGGAATACTTTACATGACTTCATTAAACATGTAAGATCCCTTCAAATGGGCAGACACGACACCTTGTAAGCAAGAATAGAATCCATCTTGGCATAAGTGACTTGGCTCTTACTTGTCATGATGCAAACCTGGGGAAAAAGGGGAAAGAGTAATAGGATGAGCAACCACACGCTCAGTGAGTGTTCCTCCATTCCTTAAAACAAAACCTTTATAAGCAATATTACTTATAATATTCACTTAAGAAGCAGTTAAGTAGCACTATTGTTGTATTAAGCTATGTGACACAGATCGTAGGCACTTGGCTACACATTCAAGCATGATAGATTTTTAGTTTCGAATAACAATGGCATGCTAGGAACTTGCTTACACAATATGCCCTTCTAAACATAAATACTTGATGTGCTATCTGTTACTTACTCAATATGCACTTCTAAAACATCATTACGTGATGCACTATGAGAACATGGCCACACACTACGTTGAAGTCACATACATCAATGCTTAGAAATCCTTTTTTATTAGGCATGTGTAGAAACTTTCTTTTCTTTCTTTGCAAACACTTTTTATAATCTCTTAAGGTTAATATTCCTTAAAGAAATCTCTTCATATTGGCCTTTTAAGACCCTTATAAGTTTTTCATTTAATCTGGCCTCTTGATAGCCCTTGAGACTTTCTTTCGTTTTGAAATACTTTAAAAGGCTACACGCCAGCTGTTTTCTTACTCATTAGGAAAGTAATCTGGGCATAAGATCATCATAAAGTGCTGGTTGGGAGAGATCTACACTCAATCTCAGTGAGATTAACTCACACTAAGCTCTTACTCCCAGGATGGCAACTAACTTTCGGACTTTAACCCTCGTTAAGGACTCTAGGGATTACTCCCCAGGCTAGGGATTTCTCCGTTCAAGCAGGTTCACTCCCATCGATTGTCCCTAAGCACTTATCTTAGCCATTTCAAACATCTGGTCATAACGACTAGTAACTTTGTTGTTTCTTCTAGTAAAATCATTTATCATGCAACTCACACCTTTATAAGACGTTTTAGGGATTCTCCCGTTCCCTAAACCATGTTTGTGTAGCTAAAATAGGCCATTACTTGCTACTAATCATGGCTATTATTAATTTAAAATACGAGAAACATTCTTTGTCCAAACACCACTCTTACACCCATATTGCATCTTAGTCATATAGAAGGGGAGGGATTTACACGTATCACATTCAAGCACTTCATAGTCATTTCAATACAATGAGCCAACTTGGCCTCGCAATTCACACAATTACGGTAATCACAACCCAGACTCCCTCCTCACATAGCAACTGACCATAGCAAACCTCGAACCACTCATAGTTCTATGTCAAACCGTTCAACTGCCATATTGGTTTTAATTTCACAATCTAGTATTCTAACCATTATGATATATTGAAAAGCGATACGTAAACTTACATAACTTACCAATGCTTAACTTACTGAGCAAGCAAACAACATTTAGCAGAGCGCTGCAGCCAACGGTTATAACCATCCATACATATATACATACATATATATATATATATATTCATACGACATTAACTTGAAATGAACACTTAGTAAGCTGAGTTAAACTAACAAAGCATGAAACATGATTACATTCATGAATTTGCAGTTAAGGGGTAAAGTTAAGGGGTAAACGTGCTCATTTCGTCATTCGAAAGTTGTTTCCAAAGCTACTTCACAAGCATAATTCAACTAAATAGACAAGCATTGATTCGAGGCGTTCATTTATTGTTCCGAGGTTACATTTGAAGCCTAATTAAGCCATTTAAGCATAATATGATTCAAGGCATTCGTCTATTACATCGAAGTTACTATTCAAGTCTAATTACGCCACTTTAGCATAATACGATTCAAGGCGTTCATTTATTATATCGAACTTACTACCCTAGCCCAATTAATCCATTTAAGTATATGATGAATCAAGGCGTTCGTATTTATAATTCAAAGCTACTTTCAAGCAGCGTATACATGCACAATCTGAATCGAACTAAACTCAAGTATAACCAACAACATAGCTACAGCCTATGGACAGATTCTTGCATATTCAGCAGCGTAATCACAGCCTAAGGTCAGATTATTTCTAAGCATGTTTTAAGCAACCTGATCACGCATATTCTAGGATGAAATTAACACGAACTGAGGCATGCATAACTGAATCGCAACAAGCGAAATATGGGCATAAGCAGTCTGCTTGTGTATGAACGAATACAAATTCACCACACAGCACATTTTCAATCATTCCTTGGCATTTCTAATAAACTCAGCTAGCACTATTCTAACATGCAACATCACTCTGCAGAAACATTTTCGAAAATAATAGTAACTTAGGAGGGGAGAAACACTTACCTGATTTTAGCCCTAATTTGACCTAAAAAGCTGTAGTAGCATGCCTAAATATGCCGAATCAACCCAAGCTCAAAGCCCTTGCCCGAACACTTATAAAACCCAAACCCTACCTCCCGATTCTAGTGGCGTTTTGAGGTGTTTTGGGTCGAATTCGGCCCCCAAATTTATATGGGAGGCCGAGTGTGGTGTGGGTGGCCGAATTTCGGCACGTGGGTGGCGAAATCGGGGTGGACAATGCGTGTTTTCTAGTTAATTCAGCCGCGAGAAGAGGAGGAGGGAGAATGGTGGTGGTCGGTGGCTAGCGGCGAGTGGGTTGGGGACCGGTGGTCTCCTTCTCTCGCCGACGATGCGTGGCGGACGGCGGCGAAGCCAGACGGCGGCCGGTGGTTGCTGGCGAGAGAGGAAGGGTGGCGATTTGTAGAGAGAGGCAGAGGAGGGTTAGGGTTTCGGGTTCTCATCCCCGAATTCAGCCCCTATTTTACTAATTTCTTTTTTTTATTCGGTTAAGACAATAACTGCTAGGTCCTAATCCTAAACTCGTTAGCGACTAGACTAAACTTGAGTTGAAATGTCCTATAACTAGCATTCTAATTAAATTCGAAAGTCGACTAAATAAATCGATTAATGATTTTGAAGGCAAGAGTTTGAATCAATTCTAAAAATAAAAAATTCTAAATGACTAACGATAATAACAGCAATAATACAATAACGATGTTTCGTTTTAGTAAAATTTATTGTTAAACACATAGAGTAAGGACATAATATCCTTGATAAAAACAATTAAAACGCAGCTGGACAAACTTAGCAACTAAACCAGTTAGTCATCAATAGAAAGAAAGCGCGGCTCTTACACTCTCTCCCCCTTAAAAGAATTTCGTCCTCGAAATTCTAAACCTAAGTTCGGTCATTCCTAGTTAGTATGCACACAAACTGTGATCTACACGGTAGGTTTCCTAAAGGTTTCATTTTGCAAATACTACTTCTTTTAAATCGAAAGAAAATGGGTTATGGTATCCAGTCTCCTCCTCGCCAATCCTCTTCAAGCATTTACTCACTCTATTTAGGCATCGAGGGCAAATTGCCTTGAAGAGGGTCAAATGAGTTGGTATGGAAACCATATTGAGTCTGTTTTGAAAATGAACATAGATTTTCAATAATCTAGACTTAGTTCGCATGGCAAGCAGTAATTCTATACATATGCATCTATAAGTGGGCGTCTAAAGGCATGACAATTGGGACAACGACATCTTAAGGTCATACACTAGTAGTCTCATTTTAAAACATGAATTCAAATCAACTTTGGGATCACAATGGTTAACTCAGAGATTTCTATAACACATTAGAATAATAAGAACATCATATAGCACCACATAGTATCATTTAATCATAATTGCATCATATAGCATTGCATAGTATCAGTAATTTTGTATTCTCAAGTCTAGGATTCTCAAGCAACATGAAAACGTCTGATACGCATATATTAAGCAATTACAAAACGGAAGCATATGTGACTGACATTTCTATGTTTTTATATCAATTCCGAATAACTTTTAAACATTTCATTCATGGCAATTTAGGCAGGGCATGCTAAAATAGTATGAAGCAGTTAACCTAATCAGGTTCATTCAAAAGCATGAAGATACTAGGTCAATCTAAGGTTAAATCATTTACTAGAAGGTTACCATGTTGCATTAAGGTAGCAGAGATACCAATTACGCCATATTGGCAATGATAGGACTTGAAGTAGCATTTAAGATCACGTTGACATCACGTAGGGTTAACATCATTGCATTGAAGATCAAGAATCACGAATAGCATGAACTAGCATAATCATGTCGACAAGAACAACTTGGAGAAAAGATGCTAATGTAGAAACGCAAGTTGATGACTTTGATGGTGGAGAGGCTTTTCCTAAGGTCACTACTTAGAGCTGACTATCTCTTAAGTCATAGATTCGTACGAATGAATGGTTATGCTCCTAGACGAGTCATGGGCCTATGGCTTATGGGCCAACATGCTTCTGATATGCTACTATGATCAATCAAATAAGGGTAAGGATTTATGAATACAGGTTTCCAGGGTCGTCTCATCATGCTTCAAATATGGACGCATGCAGTTACTTAGCTATAATATGGAATCATAGAATTCACGGAAGGCAAACAATGAGTCAGAGGTCATATCATGCTATGAATTACAAAACTTGTATTATCTAAATGACCAAGTCATGCACTAAACCAACTTAAGTCAAGCAAACATGAAGAAGTGCAACAACTTGTTCATAGAACACATAACTAGTCATGACCTAATTCCCATAGTGCATTAATGACTGCGCATAATGGACGTGAGTGTCAATATATATGATGACATGACCTTGAGTCCTCTACTATGCTACTTTCTTATACATGAGGTACATATTTCTATAGATTTGATTCATATAAATGTAGCTCTATTGTCATCTAATCAAGCATTACATACATCGAGTTCAACTAATCCAACTATAACACGAGAAAATAGTATTGATGGGCTGTAAATGATGATCCAAGAGTCATGGTGTGAACTAACTACATAAATCAAATCGCTCTAACTAATGTAGTCTCATGTTTACTTCAATTCAAATAAAGCATTTGCAAAAACTCATTTTGTTGGCATTTGTTCACAAACACATCGATGGCCACATACAACAATCCTACCTATCATGAAAAGACATCTAGGAAAGTACACATGGGTGCAATCCTCATTTTAAACCTGAGGTCGAGGTTATGCCCCAAGGTTTATCCAAATTATTTGGAGTTGGCCAACAGTCAACTAACAGGGGTAAGAACAACGATGTTATTGGTCTCACGGATCTACATTGAGGTTTTGTGACGATTTGTCTCACAGGTGCTTATGGAGGTCTGAGGAGCTCCTAGTACAAATGGTAAGGTTCTACATTCTACTATGAACATCCTTGCTTCTACACTTGGTGCTTGTGCTTAAGAAAGTGTTAGGGAGGCATAGATTGTGGTCCTAGGAGGTAACGAGGTGATGCATGCGGTGTAACAATTCCAAAGTCTGCTAGGTTCTTTCTTCCCTGCGCTTTTTAGGTGTATCGGGGTTTGATATAGCTAGGACAGCACCAAGAAGCGCTAAAACGACCTAGTGTATCACCACTTGAGTTGCCAACTCAAGATACAACCACTAGGTGTATAGAGAGCAAACTAGAAGTAAACTCAATTTCTGATTCAATATCACATGATGTGTACAAACACGATGAGAGGAGCTTATATACAACTCTCGCTCTTACAATTGTAACGGCTAAGGCACATTTGTCAAATACATCAGCCTAGCACATTATAACCTTATTAGAGCTAAAACCAGTAGAAGGGTGACACCTAATGGGGTCATTCTTGCTAATCAAGTAAGGTGTCAAGGACCTCAGTGTAAATGGTCGAGTTTAAGCTTGTAGGGTTAACCCAAGCATTATTATAAAGCAAATGCGAGCCTTTGATTGTAACAATAAGACCCAACCAAACAATTAGAAGGTTTCTAATGTGAAGGAACGACCCTAACTCACTAATCGGAAGACTTTAACTTTCAAGGTCCTTAGGTTTTCAAAAGGAAATAGTTTAACTGCATCTAGCTTTCTCTCTACCAACCTTCGAGTACATCTGCTTACTCCATTATGGGGCCCGAGGAGCAAATCATACTTTAGGGGTAAAGATGGGCTTAGAGGTAAGGCTTTTCCAATCATTTGGATTCAAATAATATGTTCTTTAAACTTTCGATTAAAATCACTAAGGCATAGAAGCGAAACAAGTTTCGATTAAGCTAACATTTAACTTATCCATGAAAATACGAGTCACTCTACTTACACCTTAGTAAATGGTTCTTTCATCCAACTAATCATCTCACTCAAGCCACGCCTAACTAGGTAAATGCACTAACATTCACATAAAATGTTGTATTTAGGAGCACTTACCCACAAGAGGGGGGTGAATTGTGGTGTTCGATTTTCGTGTACTTACTGACAAACACCCTCCTGATTGCAGAGGTTGTTCTTGAATTACAAATAACCTTCTGACTTGTTTGTACCAGATGTTTTCAATTTGCTCAAAGGCGAAAATCAACAAGATAAATGCGGAAATAAAGCACACACAATTTTTCCGTGGAAAACACCTCTAGCCCAACAGAGGTGTGAAAAACCACGACCTACATCGTGTAGGATTTAACCACTTTCACTAACGGGCTTCACACGTTACAAATGTAACACACCTTGTTACAACTTGCAACCACGTAACCTTCTTTTCTAAGAAAGGGTACACCACGTCCAAATCTCACCAGATTGGACACGTCCAAAGTCCACACGACTGAGGACCACTCACTCACTCTTCTGATCCAAGATCAGGGTTACAAAACACCTTACGGGGGTGCTTCTGATTTAAGCAAATGTAAGGTACAATGAGGTCCTAGTATGCCAATATCTTGAAAGCTCAGTTTAAACACAACTTGTCTCGGTTTTTCTTTTCTCAAGAGTAGCTTGAAAAATTCTTCTCACTAGAAAAACCACTTTTGTAATTTTCCCTTTTTTTGCGTATATTATGTATGTTTCTCGTTTTTTCTCTCTTTTTGAATGGGAGTGAAATGTTGAGTTTTTAAACAAAAAATCCAACGGTCAAAAACAAGGAGAAGTGATAAAATCAGCTAGGTTTAGCAAAGAAAGATTTTTGCTTAGCACAAAGAATTCCAACGGCTAAAAGATCAATAAGGATAGAGTTTTCCCAATATTGTAGGGATTTGATTTTTTGGAAGATAAAAGTCTATCTTTTCCCCTTTAAAAATAGCCGTGAGATACATGGGAAAGAATCTTAGCTTTGAATTTTGAATTAATCACTTCCCAAAGGATAAGAAAGAAATATTTTCGGTTTTGGTAAATATTTTTCAAAATCAGTTTTGCAAATCTCCCAAGTGATTTTCATACCAAAAGATTTCCTACAGCTTAAATTGCTGTCTTGGAATTTTATCAAAATATATTAGAGCTTTTGGCCAATCAAAATAAGTTTTCCAAAGTGACCGGGTTTGGCCGTTGCAGTTCAGAAACACCCTAGGTACCCTGTTTACAGGGTTGTTTAAACTTGGTGTTCTGAAGCAAATAGCGCAACCAATTCAAGAGTGGTTAGTTAGAGACTTTTCAAGATTGGCATATTAACAAGAGTCTAAAAAATAAAACCTAAATTACCCAAGACATCTTGTTGTAGATTCAGTCATCTTGTTCAAGACGAATACGCTGCCCCAACCACCTAGACCAACCTGTTTGTCAGGTTGTTCTTGTATCGCTTGAGTTCAGAAAGGCCTGTTTGCTGGATTGTCCTTGAAACACCTAGCCTGTTTGCCAGGTTGCTCTTGTATTGCTTGAGTTCAGAAACTGATCTTAACACACAATCAACTCATCGAGGTGGTGTTCTTGACTTGAGCGTGAGTCGTCAAGGTATGAGACCTGTTCTTAAGACTTGTTCTCAACATTCAGCAAACAAGTTAAGACGCATATTGAAAATAATAGTGTATGCCTGTTTGGAGAACTTTGTTTGGAGCAACATTACTTAAGAGCGTTTTACACTTGGGTTTGTTGTCATCAAAACTGAATATACTAATTCAACAATTTCCTCCTTTTTGATGATGACAAACCAAGTGTCCATATTGACAAAAAAAATTTAATGCTGATAGGGATCCACGTAGGTACAAGGAGTTAGTCAGGGTCAGGTTCATTCGTCACACTTTGTCAATAGGTTACACTATTCTTCCCCCTGTTAGCATCATTAAAAACAAGAACAACAGGACGGTTGCAAGAAAAGCATATAAAGCATTGCAAATAGATATTTCATTACAAAAAAAAACAGTACAATGCCAAACCAACAAAAAAATAGATATTGACAATCAAGGAGCAGGGGGTGGTTTAGTTTGCAGAGGAAGAATGCTGGGGGCAAGGGTGGAGAGAAGGGCAAGCAAATCTTCATGGCGTTTGGCGGAGAGGGCTTGTTCCTCAGCAAGAGCAGCCTTGACGGCCGAGAGCTCATCCTTGAGGCGAGCATTGTCCTCAAGAACAGCCTCAACCTTGATGGAAGGTTGCCCAGAAACAGGTGGTCGAGGTGGTCGACGACCCTGTTTGGAGACTGACCCTTCGCCAATCTCATAGCCACACCCTAGCAGGGTGTCAATCCCAATCTCATCAATAATTTGGGTCGCCACTCTCCGTGTGAGCAATATCCCAAAGTGCTCATACACCCTTGTCAGCAGAAACCCATAGCTAAGATCATGTGCCCGGGCGGTGTTCGCAATTCGCCCTATGTGGCGAATCATAATTGCAGGGAGGTTGATTGGTTCCTCCCGATCCAGTAGGTCCACCAGACATTGATCGAGGGCATCTGCTGAGTTTCGCCCTTGACCTCACGAAATTATGTTCTTGATGGTGAACATAAACAATAGTTGGTGCAGGAAGGTCATTTCACCCTTCTTAACCGAGAGGGGTGTTCTCAGGCCCTGTTTCTGACTGAGGCGTTGGGACACCTCAAGGAGCCTGGATGTTGACAGGGCAGTTTTGTCTTCCCTCACATACACAGCAAAGCCTTGTGAGGGCACCCCCAATATTTTCCCAAGTGTGGGCGCATCAACCTTAATGCCTTGCCCATTCACAAAACTTGTTACCACCCTTTTGGTGACACTACAGTTGGCGTAAAACTCAGCCAACTCAGGCACAGAACACCCCAACTGGGTGTTTGCAAACAAGTCGAGCCAGCCTTGGGCTCGTAACTTGCTCAGGAACACCCCCAGACCATGTTCCTCAAAAAAACGTATATTCACTACCTTCCCCCTGATGATATTGCGCTTAAGCAATTGTGCATGTTTGTCAGACATAGGAGAGGGAGTGGACTTCTTTGGGCATTTGGGAGGAGGAACAGAGGTGGTAGCGTCTGGTAGGGGAGCTGTTCTGGGCTTTCTTTTGAGGGGTGAGGTTGTAGGAGAGGGCTTCATAGCAGGTTTAGAGGTTGATTGAGGGGTTTGATCTTCAGAGGACTCGGAGAACACCGGTGTCCCCTGTTTGAAAGAGGTGTTCTCAGAGTCAGAACTCGAGAACCCTTCGTTAGAAGAAGAGGAAATCTCCTCGATGATTGGAGCAGAGGGTTTGGAGATACGGGGAGCGGATTGAAAAGCTATTCTTGCAGATTTGCGAGAAGGCTTGGAGGTTGTTGGAGAAGAGGGAGTTTAAGAGGGCTGAGACCTTGGTTGTGGCCTTGTTCTTGGCGTTCTGTTACGCCTGGCCACTAATTTCACCCTTTTCCTTTTCTCTCCGGTTTGAGCAACCAGAGTAGTACGTTCAGCCTCAGGGAGAGAATCCTTCTCCTGACTCTCCTTTGATGTCTCATCGACATTCAGATTCTCCACACACACTGCGTCGAAAGAGTCATGTCCGATTTTTGGCACTGTTTCAGGAAACAGCCCAAAAGAACAGGGTTCGAAATTATCACTAAACCCTTCAGGGGTTTCCAAGATTTTGTCTTGAGGTCTCGATGGTGCACCCTCCGACTCTACTTTAAGGGGACATGCAATTGACCCCACAAGAAACACCAATTCCCTTCCACAATTGAAGGGAATATCGTCCATCCCTATCCCTACTGATTTTAGGGACAAGCTTTTCAGAAATCTGAAAGGTTTGTACAGGATTGGGCACGGGGGAGCAGGGATTGAGGACGCACAAACCAGGGCTTTTGAGTTGGAGGTGTGGTTGGAAGCCATTGTTGCTAGAGGAGAGAGATTAGGGTTTTAGGCTGTTTGCGGGGTTTGTTTCTGAAAAGAAGAACTGAGAACAGGGCATTTAAAGCGAGAGAGAGGGCACCCCAAAAACTTTTAAAGATCTCTTGATTTGCAACGGGTGAGAACATTAAAAGCGTGTGCCTTGGGAAGGAGGGAGGTTTAAAGAGAACACATTCCCATACGCATTGAACAACCAAGGGACGTACCTGTTCTTTCCGCTCGATCAAGATACCTGCCTGTTCTTTGCCGTTTGATTTTGACTCATTTGAACTGGGGGTGGCAGAGTTGCTCCAGTGACCCTTAGTACATCCCCTTATGGTGCACTCTTTTAAAAAACACGCAATTCGAGTGTATGCACTCATTGTACATAAATCACATCAGTTGCTAATGAGATTTGCAAACAAGGGGAGAGAACAAGGTGTAGAGGTTGTTTTTACCAAACCTAGTTCATGTCTTGGAAACAAGTATCTCAGGATGTTCTTACCAACCCTAGTTCCAGTCTATTTCTTTCAAATTGATCTCTAGCTAGTGCCTTAGTGAATATATCATCAATTTGATTTTCCGTTGTGAAAAAATTCATAGAAATTAAACCCTTTTCAACATTATCTCTCAAGAAATGATGTCGAATGTCAATATACTTTGTTCTTTTATGTTGATATGGATTTTTGGCAATGTTAATTACACTTGTGTTATCACAAAAAATAGGAATGCATCCAGTATCAACACAAAAGTCCTTAAGCTGTTGTCTTATCCACAATAGTTGAGCACAACATGAAGCTGCTGCAACATATTCAGCTTCTGCTGTGGACATGGCAACTGAATGTTGCTTCTTGGTAGCCCAAGATACCAAACTAGGTCCAAGAAAGTGAGCCATACCTAAGGTACTCTTTCTATCAACTAGGAATCCAGCATAGTCAGCGTTAGCATATCCAACAAGATCAAAATTGCAACCTCCAGGATACCATAAAGCTAAATTGGGTGTATGTTTCAAATATCTTAGTATCTGTTTAGCAGCTTTAAGATGAGTTTTCTTAGGATTAGACTGAAAACGGGCACATAAACCAACACTAAAAACAATATCTGGTCTACTAGCGGTTAGGTATAGGAGTGACCCAATCATGCCCCTATAGAGTTTCCCCTCAACTGAGGGACTCCCATCATCCATAACCAACTTGGTTGAAGGAGAAATAGGAGTGTCTATGGATTTGGCCGACTCCATCCCAAAATGCTTAAGTAGCTCCTTGATATACTTTTGTTGATGGATCATGGTGCCGTTTGGAGTTTGCTTGATTTGTAAGCCTAAGAAAAAGTTAAGCTCACCCATCATGCTCATCTCAAACTCACTCCTCATCATATTTGAAAATTCATTGCATAAATCATGATGAGTTGCACCAAATATAATGTCATCAACATATATTTGGACAATCAATAAATGTTCCCCCTTAGATTTTAGAAACAAGGTATTGTCTACCTTGCCTCTTCTAAAATTATTTTCAAGTAAAAAACTTGACAAACGTTCATACCAAGCTCTAGGAGCTTGTTTTAAACCATAAAGAGCTTTGTCAAGTTTGAAAACATGGTTAGGAAATTCACTGTTTTCAAAACCAGGGGGTTGTTTGACATACACCTCTTCTTTAAGGTATCCGTTTAGGAATGCACTTTTCACGTCCATTTGATATAGCTTGATTTCCATATGAGCTGCAAAGGCTATTAGGATTCGAATAGCCTCAATTCTAGCAACTGGTGCAAAAGGTTTCTTCATAATCGATCCCTTCTTCTTGGTTATACCCTTGAACAACCAGCCGTGCCTTGTTCCTAGTGACTGTTCCTGACTCATCCAGTTTGTTTCGGAACACCCACTTGGTTCCAATGATTGTTCTCTCTGCAGGTTTAGGTACCAGGTGCCATACTCTGTTTCTTTCAAATTGATGGAGCTCTTCTTGCATTGCCGTGACCCAATCTGAATCTGCAAGAGCTTCATTCACATTCTTTGGCTCAATGTTAGAGAGAAAAGCATAGAAAGCACAGAAATTCTTAAGCTTAGACCTAGTTTGCACTCCACTGTTAATATCAGACAGAATTTGATCAAGGGGGTGTGAACTATGGTGCTTCCATGGTCGTGGAGTAAGTGGATCCACAGACACATGCTCTACTCTAGCCGGAATATTTGGAGAATCAGGCTCACGAACACCTCCTGAGCCTGTTTCTACACCTGTTTGTAAGCCTGTTCCTGAAGAACATGGTCCCGAACAGGGTTCAATGGTGTTTCCCCCTGTTTGGTGTTCACCTTGCCTGCCGTTTTGAGGAACAACTTCTGGGCCTGTTGTCTCCATGGTGTTCTTACCTTGTCTCTCATGGGGCAACACTTTTTTTCGGATAAGACCTAATTCAAACTCTTCTTCCTGTGCACCATTCTTATTCAAAGTGTTAGATTCATCAAAAAGCACATGCACACTTTCCTCAACGCACAAGGTTCTTTTGTTAAAGACTTTGTATGCCTTGCTGTGAGAGGAATAACCGAGAAATATTGCCTCATCACTCCTGGGATCAAACTTTCCTAAAGCATCCTTCCCATTATTATGCACAAAACACCTACAACCGAATGTTCTTAAGTGCATAATGTTGGGCTTTCTGCCTTTGAAGAGTTCATAGGGAGTTTTGTTCAAAATAGGTCTAATCATACATCTATTCATAATGTAACATGATGTGTTCAAAGCTTCTGCCCAAAAGTTCCTAGGAAGACCACTAGCAATAAGCATTGTCCTAGTCATGTCTTCTAGGGTGCGGTTTTTGCGCTCAACCACCCCATTCTGTTGGGGTGTTCTTGGGGCCGAGAAGTTATGATCAACACCATGCGTATTACAAAATTCTGTAAAACTTGTATTTTCAAATTCAGTACCATGATCAGACCTCAAGCTAACCAATGAGTGTCCTACTCTCTTTTCAACCTTTTTGAGAAGAGCAATAAAATTCTCAAAAGTTTCATCCTTGGAGGCCAAGAACAGGGTCCAAGTAAATCGAGAGTAATCATCCACTATGACAAGCACATACCTCTTCCCACCTCTACTTGTTATCCTCATAGGACCACATAGATCAATGTGTAGTAATTCAAGAGGTCGGGTAGTGCTAACACACCTTTTTGATTTAAAAGACAATCTGACTTGTTTTCCTTTTGCACAAGCTTCACAAACCTTGTCATCATTGAATTTGATGGAAGGTAGTCCAACAACTAGGTCTTTGGAAACAAGTTTGTTCAAAAGAGTGAGACTTGCATGACCTAGTCTCTTGTGCCAGAGCATTATATCATCATTTAAAGTGCTCAAACAAGTCAGGTTGTTTTGGGGAAGTGTGGAAATACATACTTTGTAAACATTTTTGTGACGCTTCCCCTTCAATACAACGTCTCCTGTGTTGGCATTGACAACCAAGTAATGTGTTCGTGAGAACACCACTAGATTGTTCTTGTCACACAGTTGGGACACACTTAGTAAATTATGCTTTAAACCATCAACTAAGTGCACATTATCAATTGAGTGGGAGAGAGTTTTACCAATGCTACCTATACCGACAATTGTCCCAGACTTGCCGTTTCCAAAAGCCACGCTCCCACCGGTTGAAGCTGTAAGTGAGAGAAAGTTTGATTTTTCTCCGGTCATATGCCGCGAACACCCACTATCAACATACCACAGCTGCCTGTTTTCAAGGTTATTTTCTGAGCTATTTGCCAGGGTGTTTCTTACCCTATTTGCTGGGTTGTTTGTGGGGTTGTTCTCTCTCACTTCAGCCTGCAAAACAAATCAAGGGTTAGTTTTGGGAACCCAGATCCACTTGGGTCCCATTCTTTTAGACAAATAAAGCTCATCTTTCCTAATCCAGATTTGTTTCACAAACTTTTCATTCTTTTCAATGGCATACCTTCTTGAAGGACATGAATATTGATAGTGACCAGTTTTACCACAATGAAAGCAAACAATGTTTTCAGGTAATCCCACATACTTTCTATGGATTGGGTAAACGGTTCGTTTAGGCTTATATCCAAGTCCCTTTTTGTTTCGACTGTGGTGAGTGTTTAACCAATCAAGGGCTTGTGAGGACTTGTTCCACAACCTGTTTGTGGCAAGGTCGTGTTCTGTGTGTTTTGCTTTAGCCGACAGGTTCTTGTTTTCAGCAAGCAAAACTTCGACCTTTTCTTTAAGCTCAAGGGTTCCCTTTTCAGCCTTGGCTTGATTGGTGGTATATTTTACTTCGTTCAAGATCAAGGTCTCCCTAAGGTCATTTATGGTTTGATGTGAAGTTAGAATTTCTCTTTCAGCCTCAAGTTTCTCATTCTTAAGGATCTTATTTTCTAGTACTAGGTCTCGGACATCTCGTTTCAATTCAGCACAAGTATCCATCAAGGTATACAAAAGTTTTTCGAGAGTTGCTTTATTGAGACCACGTACCTTGTTCTTAAGATCAGTCAAGCTGTTTGTGGATTCATCATCTGAGTCTGAGTCACTTTGTGCCATGAGAGCTACAGCATCTCCTTCACTTTCAGATTCACCTTCATCCTCAGAAGAGTCTCCCCAGGCAGCAAGCATAGCCTTCGAGAATCTTTTGCCTGAGGTGTTCACAGGTTGTTTTCGAACCTGTTTTCTGGGTTGTTCGAACTCCTGCTCTTCTCGAAGCAGAGGGCAGTTTTTCACAAGGTGATCTGGTTTGCCACATTTAAAACACCCTGTGAACTGTTCTCGGGGGGTGTTTCTGGATTTACTGAAGTCCTTTCTTCTGCTGTTTTCTTTGACCTTTTTGAAGAATTTCTTGAACTTTCGTGTCATTAAGGCCATCTCTTCATCCTCAAGGTCAGAGTCATCATCCTCTTGTGCTTTCAAGGCAAGCCCACGATCCTTCTTCTGCTCCTCTTTTTGTTGTGAGTTCTTTCTGAGTTCATAGGTTTGAAGATTGCCAATCAACTCGTCGAGGGTGATCTTGTTCATGTCTTTAGCTTCTTGGATGGCTGTCACCTTCGCTTCCCAAGACCGAGGCAAAATCCTTAGAATCTTCCTCACCAGCTCTTCTGTGGTGAAGGATTTTCCCAGGGATTTTAGCTCGTTTGTTATGTGGGTGAAGCGTGTGTACATATCCATCACGTTCTCACGATCACCCATATCAAACAACTCATATTGCCTCATGAGTAGCTCAATACGTGATTGTTTGACTTGACTTGTTCCTTCATGAGCTACTTGGAGGGCATTCCATATCTCCTGGGCTGACTCACACTCCGAGATATGTGTATATTCATCTGGACCTAGGCCAAAATATAATAGCTTCTTGGCCTTGGCATTCTTTTCCATTTTCTTATAGTCTTCACCATCAAACTCTATGGGTTCCTTGGGAACCTTCTTACCATCTTCAAGCACCTTGGTGGGAACAAGGGGCCCGTTCTTGATGAGCATCCATAACTCATAATCTTCTGCCTGAATATAGTTTTCCATCCTATTCTTCCACCAACTATAATGTTGGCCGTTGAAATAGGGTGGCCGAGTAATGGATTGCCCTTCAAGAATTCCTTGTGGTGTACTCATCTTCAGAATCTCCCAAGGTGTTAGCCCTTTTGTGAGAGAACCTGCTCTGATACCACTTGTTGTATTTAGGAGCACTTACCCACAAGAGGGGGGGTGAATTGTGGTGTTCGATTTTCGCGTACTTACTGACAAACACCCTCCTGATTGCAGAGGTTGTTCTTGAATTACAAACAACCTTCTGACTTGTTTGCACCAGATGTTTTCAATTTGCTCAAAGGCGAAAATCAACAAGATAAATGCGGAAATAAAGCACACACAATTTTTCCGTGGAAAACACCTCTAGCCCAACTGAGGTGTGAAAAACCACGACCTACCTCGTGTAGGATTTAACCACTTTCACTAACGGGCTGAACACGTTACAAAAGTAACACACCTTGTTACAACTTGCAACCACGTAACCTTCTTTTCTAAGAAAGGTTACACCACGTCCAAATCTCACCAGATTGGACACGTCCAAAGTCCACACGACTGAGGACCACTCACTCACTTTTCTGATCCAAGATCAGGGTTACAAAACACCTTACGGGGGTGCTTCTGATTTAAGCAGATGTAAGGTACAATGAGGTCCTAGTATGCCAATATCTTGAAAGCTCAGCTTAAACACAACTTGTCTCGGTTTTTCTTTTCTCAAGAGTAGCTCGAAAAATTCTTCTCACTAGAAAAACCACTTTTGCACTTCTCCCTTTTTGCGTATGTTGTGTATGTTTCTCGTTTTTTCTCTTCTTATGAATGGGAGTGAAATGTTGAGTTTTTAAACAAAAAATCCAACGGTCAAAAACAAGGAGAAGTGATAAAATCAGCTATGTTTAGCAAAGAAAGATTTTTGCTTAGCACAAAGAATTCCAACGGCTAAAAGATCAATGAGGATAGAGTTTTCCCAATATTGTAGGGATTTGATTTTTGGAAGATAAAAGTTTATCTTTTCCCCTTTAAAAATAGTCGTGAGATACATGGGAAAGAATCTCAGCTTTGAATTTTGAATTAATCACTTCCCAAAGGATAAGAAAGAAATATTTTCGGTTTTGGTAAATATTTTCCAAAATCAGTTTTGCAAATCTCCCAAGTGATTTTCATACAAAAAGATTTTCTACAGCTTAAATTGCTGTCTTGAAATTTTATCAAAATATATTAGAGCTTTTGGCCAACCAAAATAAGTTTTCCAAAGTGACCGGGTTTGGCCGTTGCAGTTCAGAAACACCCTAGGTACCCTGTTTACAGGGTTGTTCAAACTTGGTGTTCTGAAGCAAATAGCGCAACCAATTCAAGAGTGGTTAGTTAGAGACTTTTCAAGATTGGCATATTAACAAGAGTCTAAAAAATAAAACCTAAATTGCCCAAGACATCTTGTTGTAGATCCAGTCATCTTGTTCAAGATGAATACGCTGCCCCAACCACCTAGACCAACCTGTTTGCCAGGTTGTTCTTGTATCGCTTGAGTTCAGAAAGGCCTGTTTGCTAGATTGTCCTTGAAACACCTAGCCTGTTTGCCAGGTTGTTCTTGTATTGCTTGAGTTCAGAAACTGATCTTAACATACAATCAACTCATCGAGGTGGTGTTCTTGACTTGAGCGTGAGTCGTCAAGGTATGAGACCTGTTCTTAAGACTTGTTCTCAACATTCAGCAAACAAGTTAAGATGCATATTGAAAATAACAGTGTATGCCTATTTGGAGAACTTTGTTTGGAGCAACATTACTTAAGAGCATTTTACACTTGGGTTTGTTGTCATCAAAACTGAATATACTAATTCAACATAAAACTCACATTTGCACATAAGTTAGGCATGCATCACGTCATCGTGAACACATTCCTAAGCAACTATATGAGATGCAAGACTCAGGTCACGGCCTATGGTCACAGGACCTTGCTCTGATACCATCAATTATAACACCCCCAACCCCTAGGGCCGGGAGTGCTACGTTTTCTTAACTTTCCAATAAAATTCTGGGGTGAAACGGGCAGAGTTTCCCCTAAAAACTGACCGTTTTTAGGCTAAAAGCCTTACAATAAATCTCTGTAGATTAACGGAAGCGTAGAACATTTTAAAAGAAGCTCAACAGCTATACGCTGGAGTTCATAACACAACGAGCAACTTGCTCGGAGTACATCAAACAAAATAGTTCATTATTAAAGAACAAATGTGAAAGATACAACTCAACGGTTCACACAATCGGAGTACTGGGTTTACATCCCAAAAAGTAGCTGATTTCAACAGAAAAGAAAAACAACTAGCTAATAAGATGGTTGGCACACATGGCTGTACAGAGTGACTCCTAAACCGAATACACTACATGAACTAGAATATTCTATAAACGCTTACAATTCTAGGAATACTTTGCATGACTTCATTAAACACCTAAGATCCCTTCAAATGGGCACGCACGACACCTTGCAAAGCATAAGTGACTTGGCTCCTACTTGTCATGATGCAAACTTGGGGAAAAAGGGGAAAGAGTAATGGGATAAGCAACCACACGCTCAGTGAGTGTTCCTCCACTCCTTAAAACAATACCTTTATAAGCAATATTGCTTATAATATTCACTTAACATGCAGTTAAGTAGCACTATCTTTGTATTAAGCTATGTGACACAGATCGTAGGCACTTGGCTAGACATTCAAGCATGATAGATTTTTAGTTTCGAATAACGATGGCATGCTAGGAAGTTGCCTACACAATATGCACTTCTAAACATAAATACTTGATGCGCTATCAGTTACTTACTCAATATGCACCTTTAAAACGTCATTACGTGACGCACTATAAGAACATGGCCACACACTACTTTGAAGTCACATACATCCATGCTTAGAAATCCTTTTTTGTTATGCACGTGCAGAAACTTTCTTTTCTTTCTTTGCAAACACTTTTTATAATCTCTTAAGGTTAATATTCCTTAAGGAAATCTCTGCGTATTGGCCTTTTAAGACACTTTCCTCAACGCACAAGGTTCTTTTGTTAAAGACTTTGTATGGCTTGCTGTGAGAGGAATAACCGAGAAATATTGCCTCATCACTCCTGGGATCAAACTTTCCTAAAGCATCCTTCCCATTATTATGCACAAAACACCTACAACCGAATGTTCTTAAATGCATAATGTTGGGCTTTCTGCCTTTGAAGAGTTCGTAGGGAGTTTTGTTCAAAATAGGTCTAATCATACATCTATTCATAATGTAACATGATGTGTTCAAAGCTTCTGCCCAAAAGTTCCTAGGAAGACTACTAGCAATAAGCATTGTCCTAGTCATGTCTTCTAGGGTGCGGTTTTTGCGCTCAACCACCCCATTCTGTTGGGGTGTTCTTGGGGCCGAGAAGTTATGATCAACACCATGCGTATTACAAAATTCTGTAAAACTTGTATTTTCAAATTCAGTACCATGATCCGACCTCAAGCTAACCAATGAGTGTCCTACTCTCTTTTCAACCTTTTTGAGAAGAGCAATAAAATTCTCAAAAGTTTCATCCTTGGAGGCCAAGAATAGGGTCCAAGTAAATCGAGAGTAATCATCCACTATGACAAGCACATACCTCTTCCCACCTCTACTTGTTATCCTCATAGGACCACATAGATCAATGTGTAATAATTCAAGAGGTTGGGTAGTGCTAACACACCTTTTTGATTTAAAAGACAATCTGACTTGTTTTCCTTTTGCACAAGCTTCACAAACCTTGTCATCATTGAATTTGATGGAAGGTAGTCCAACAACTAGGTCTTTGGAAACAAGTTTGTTCAAAAGAGTGAGACTTGCATGACCTAGTCTCTTGTGCCAGAGCATTATATCATCATTTAAAGTGCTCAAACAAGTCAGGTTGTTTTGGGAAGTGTGGAAATACATACTTTGTAAACATTTTTGTGACGCTTCCCCTTCAATACAACGTCTCCTGTGTTGGCATTGACAACCAAGCAATGTGTTCGTGAGAACACCACTAGATTGTTCTTGTCACACAGTTGGGACACACTTAGTAAATTATGCTTTAAACCATCAACTAAGTGCACATTATCAATTGAGTGGGAGAGAGTTTTACCAATGCTACCTATACCGACAATTGTCCCAGTCTTGCTATTTCCAAAAGCCACGCTCCCACCGGTTGAAGCTGTAAGTGAGAGAAAGTTTGATTTTTCTCCGGTCATATGCCGCGAACACCCACTATTAACATACCACAGCTGCCTGTTTTCAAGGTTATTTTCTGAGCTATTTGCCAGGGTGTTTCTTACCCTGTTTGCTGGGTTGTTTGTGGGGTTGTTCTCTCTCACTTCAGCCTGCAAAACAAATCAAGGGTTAGTTTTGGGAACCCAGATCCACTTAGGTCCCATTCTTTTAGACAAATAAAGCTCATCTTTCCTAATCCAGATTTGTTTCACAAACCTTTCATTCTTTTCAATGGCATACCTTCTTGAAGGACATGAATATTGATAGTGACCAGTTTTACCACAATGAAAGCAAACAATGTTTTCAGGTAATCCCACATACTTTCTATGGATTGGGTAAACGGTTCGTTTAGGCTTATATCCAAGTCCCTTTTTGTTTCGACTGTGGTGAGTGTTTAACCAATCAAGGGCTTGTGAGGACTTGTTCCACAACCTGTTTGTGGCAAGGTCGTGTTCTGTGTGTTTTGCTTTAGCCGACAGGTTCTTGTTTTCAGCAAGCAAAACTTCGACCTTTTCTTTAAGCTCAAGGGTTCCCTTTTCAGCCTTGGCTTGATTGGTGGTATATTTTACTTCGTTCAAGATCAAGGTCTCCCTAAGGTCATTTATGGTTTGATGTGAAGTTAGAATTTCTCTTTCAGCCTCAAGTTTCTCATTCTTAAGGATCTTATTTTCTAGTACTAGGTCTCGGACATCTCGTTTCAATTCAGCACAAGTATCCATCAAGGTATACAAAAGTTTTTCGAGAGTTGCTTTATTGAGACCACGTACCTTGTTCTTAAGATCAGTCAAGCTGTTTGTGGATTCATCATCTGAGTCTGAGTCACTTTGTGCCATGAGAGCTACAGCATCTCCTTCACTTTCAGATTCACCTTCATCCTCAGAAGAGTCTCCCCAGGCAGCAAGCATAGCCTTCGAGAATCTTTTGCCTGAGGTGTTCACAGGTTGTTTTCGAACCTGTTTTCTGGGTTGTTCGAACTCCTGCTCTTCTCGAAGCAGAGGGCAGTTTTTCACAAGGTGATCTAGTTTGCCACATTTAAAACACCCTGTGAACTGTTCTCGGGGGGTGTTTCTGGATTTACTGAAGTCCTTTCTTCTGCTGTTTTCTTTGACCTTTTTGAAGAATTTCTTGAACTTTCGTGTCATTAAGGCCATCTCTTCATCCTCAAGGTCAGAGTCATCATCCTCTTGTGCTTTCAAGGCAAGCCCACGATCCTTCTTCTGCTCCTCTTTTTGTTGTGAGTTCTTTCTGAGTTCATAGGTTTGAAGATTGCCAATCAACTCGTCGAGGGTGATCTTGTTCATGTCTTTAGCTTCTTGGATGGCTGTCACCTTCGCTTCCCAAGACCGAGGCAAAATCCTTAGAATCTTCCTCACCAGCTCTTCTGTGGTGAAGGATTTTCCCAGGGATTTTAGCTCGTTTGTTATGTGGGTGAAGCGTGTGTACATATCCATCACGTTCTCACGATCACCCATATCAAACAACTCATATTGCCTCATGAGTAGCTCAATACGTGACTGTTTGACTTGACTTGTTCCTTCATGAGCTACTTGGAAGGCATTCTATATCTCCTGGGCTGACTCACACTCCGAGATATGTGTATATTCATCTGGACCTAGGCCAAAATATAATAGCTTCTTGGCCTTGGCATTCTTTTCCATTTTCTTATAGTCTTCAGCATCAAACTCTATGGGTTCCTTGGGAACCTTCTTACCATCTTCAAGCACCTTGATGGGAACAAGGGGCCCGTTCTTGATGAGCATCCATAACTCATAATCTTCTGCCTGAATATAGTTCTCCATCCTATTCTTCCACCAACTATAATGTTGGCCGTTGAAATAGGGTGGCCGAGTAATGGATTGCCCTTCAAGAATTCCTTGTGGTGTACTCATCTTCAGAATCTCTCAAGGTGTTAGGCCTTTTGTGAGAGAACCTGCTCTGATACCACTTGTTGAATTAGGAGTACTTACCCACAAGAGGGGGGTGAATTGTGGTGTTCGATTTTTGCGTACTTACTGACAAACACCCTCCTGATTGCAGAGGTTGTTCTTGAATTACAAATAACCTTCTGACTTGTTTGCACCAGATGTTTTCAATTTGCTCAAAGGCGAAAATCAACAAGATAAATGTGGAAATAAAGCACACACACTTTTTCCGTGGAAAACACCTCTAGCCCAACTGAGGTGTGAAAAACCACGACCTACCTCGTGCAGGATTTAACCACTTTCACTAACGGGCTTCACATGTTACAAATATAACACACCTTGTTATAACTTGCAACCACGTAACCTTCTTTTCTAAAAAAGGTTACACCACGTCCAAATCTCACCAGATTGGACACGTCCAAAGTCCACACGACTGAGGACCACTCACTCACTCTTCTGATCCAAGATCAGGGTTACAAAATACCTTACGGGGGTGCTTCTGATTTAAGCAGATGTAAGGTACAATGAGGTCCTAGTATGCCAATATCCTGAAAGCTCAGCTTAAACACAACTTGTCTCGGTTTTTCTTTTCTCAAGAGTAGCTCGAAAAATTCTTCTCACTAGAAAAAACCACTTTTGCACTTCTCCCTTTTTGCGTATGTTGTGTATGTTTCTCGTTTTTTCTCCTCTAATGAATGGGAGTGAAATGTTGAGTTTTTAAACAAAAAATCCAACGGTCAAAAACAAGGAGAAGTGATAAAATCAGCTATGTTTAGCAAAGAGAGATTTTTGCTTAGCACAGAGAATTCCAACGGCTAAAAGATCCAATGAGGATAGAGTTTCCCAATATTGTAGGGATTTGATTTTTGGAAGATAAAAATCTATCTTTTCCCTTTAAAAAATAGTCGTGAGATACATGGGAAAGAATCTCAGCTTTGAATTTTGAATTAATCACTTCCCAAAGGATAAGAAAGAAATATTTTCGATTTTGGTAAATATTTTCCAAAATCAATTTTGCAAATCTCCCAAGTGATTTTCATACCAAAAGATTTTCTACAGCTTAAATTCCTGTCTTGAAATTTTATCAAAATATATTAGAGCTTTTGGCCAACCAAAATAAGTTTTCCAAAGTGACCGGGTTTGGCCGTTGCAGTTCAGAAACACCCTAGGTACCCTGTTTACAGGGTTGTTCAAAACTTGGTGTTCTGAAGCAAATAGCGCAACCAATTCAAGAGTGGTTAGTTAGAGACTTTTCAAGATTGGCATATTAACAAGAGTCTAAAAAATAAAACCTAAATTGCCCAAGACATCTTGTTGTAGATCCAGTCATCTTGTTCAAAATGAATACGCTGCCCCAACCACCTAGACCAACCTGTTTGCCAGGTTGTTCTTGTATCGCTTGAGTTCAGAAAGGCCTGTTTGCTGGATTGTCCTTGAAACACCTAGCCTGTTTGCCAGGTTGTTCTTGTATTGCTTGAGTTCAGGAACTGATCTTAACATACAATCAACTCATCGAGGTGGTGTTCTTGACTTGAGCGTGAGTCATCAAGGTATGAGACCTGTTCTTAAGACTTGTTCTCAACATTCAGCAAACAAGTTAAGACGCATATTGAAAATAACAGTGTATGCCTATTTGGAGAACTTTGTTTGGAGCAACATTACTTAAGAGCATTTTACACTTGGGTTTGTTGTCATCAAAACTGAATATACTAATTCAACATAAAACTCACATTTGCACATAAGTTAGGCATGCATCACGTCATCGTGAACACATTCCTAAGCAACTATATGAGATGCAAGACTCAGGTCACGGCCTATGGTCACAGGACCTTGCTCTGATACCATCAATTATAACACCCCCAACCCCTAGGGCCGGGAGTGCTACGTTTTCTTAACTTTCCAATAAAATTCTGGGGTGAAACGGGCAGAGTTTCCCCTAAAAACTGACCGTTTTTAGGCTAAAAGCCTTACAATAAATCTCTGTAGATTAACGGAAGTGTAGAACATTTTAAAAGAAGCTCAACAGCTATACGCTGGAGTTCATAACACAACGAGCAACTTGCTCGGAGTACATCAAACAAAATAGTTCATTAATAAAGAACAAATGTGAAAGATACAACTCAACGGTTCACACAATCGGAGTACTGGGTTTACATCCCAAAAAGTAGCTGATTTCAACAGAAAAGAAAAACAACTAGCTAATAAGATGGTTGGCACACATGGCTGTACAGAGTGACTCCTAAACCGAATACACTACATGAACTAGAATATTCTATAAACGCTTACAATTCTAGGAATACTTTGCATGACTTCATTAAACACCTAAGATCCCTTCAAATGGGCACGCACGACACCTTGCAAAGCATAAGTGACTTGGCTCCTACTTGTCATGATGCAAACTTGGGGAAAAAGGGGAAAGAGTAATGGGATAAGCAACCACACGCTCAGTGAGTGTTCCTCCACTCCTTAAAACAATACCTTTATAAGCAATATTACTTATAATATTCACTTAACATGCAGTTAAGTAGCACTATCTTTGTATTAAGCTATGTGACACAGATCGTAGGCACTTGGCTAGACATTCAAGCATGATAGATTTTTAGTTTCGAATAACGATGGCATGCTAGGAAGTTGCCTACACAATATGCACTTCTAAACATAAATACTTGATGCGCTATCAGTTACTTACTCAATATGCACCTTTAAAACGTCATTACGTGACGCACTATAAGAACATGGCCACACACTACTTTGAAGTCACATACATCCATGCTTAGAAATCCTTTTTTGTTATGCACGTGCAGAAACTTTCTTTTCTTTCTTTGCAAACACTTTTTATAATCTCTTAAGGTTAATATTCCTTAAGGAAATCTCTGCGTATTGGCCTTTTAAGACACTTTCCTCAACGCACAAGGTTCTTTTGTTAAAGACTTTGTATGGCTTGCTGTGAGAGGAATAACCGAGAAATATTGCCTCATCACTCCTGGGATCAAACTTTCCTAAAGCATCCTTCCCATTATTATGCACAAAACACCTACAACCGAATGTTCTTAAGTGCATAATGTTGGGCTTTCTGCCTTTGAAGAGTTCATAGGGAGTTTTGTTCAAAATAGGTCTAATCATACATCTATTCATAATGTAACATGATGTGTTCAAAGCTTCTGCCCAAAAGTTCCTAGGAAGACCACTAGCAATAAGCATTGTCCTAGTCATGTCTTCTAGGGTGCGGTTTTTGCGCTCAACCACCCCATTCTGTTGGGGTGTTCTTGGGGCCGAGAAGTTATGATCAACACCATGCGTATTACAAAATTCTGTAAAACTTGTATTTTCAAATTCAGTACCATGATCAGACCTCAAGCTAACCAATGAGTGTCCTACTCTCTTTTCAACCTTTTTGAGAAGAGCAATAAAATTCTCAAAAGTTTCATCCTTGGAGGCCAAGAATAGGGTCCAAGTAAATCGAGAGTAATCATCCACTATGACAAGCACATACCTCTTCCCACCTCTACTTGTTATCCTCATAGGACCACATAGATCAATGTGTAGTAATTCAAGAGGTCGGGTAGTGCTAACACACCTTTTTGATTTAAAAGACAATCTGACTTGTTTTCCTTTTGCACAAGCTTCACAAACCTTGTCATCATTGAATTTGATGGAAGGTAGTCCAACAACTAGGTCTTTGGAAACAAGTTTGTTCAAAAGAGTGAGACTTGCATGACCTAGTCTCTTGTGCCAGAGCATTATATCATCATTTAAAGTGCTCAAACAAGTCAGGTTGTTTTGGGGAAGTGTGGAAATACATACTTTGTAAACATTTTTGTGACGCTTCCCCTTCAATACAACGTCTCCTGTGTTGGCATTGACAACCAAGCAATGTGTTCGTGAGAACACCACTAGATTGTTCTTGTCACACAGTTGGGACACACTTAGTAAATTATGCTTTAAACCATCAACTAAGTGCACATTATCAATTGAGTGGGAGAGAGTTTTACCAATGCTACCTATACCGACAATTGTCCCAGACTTGCCGTTTCCAAAAGCCACGCTCCCACCGGTTGAAGCTGTAAGTGAGAGAAAGTTTGATTTTTCTCCGGTCATATGCCGCGAACACCCACTATCAACATACCACAGCTGCCTGTTTTCAAGGTTATTTTCTGAGCTATTTGCCAGGGTGTTTCTTACCCTGTTTGCTGGGTTGTTTGTGGGGTTGTTCTCTCTCACTTCAGCCTGCAAAACAAATCAAGGGTTAGTTTTGGGAACCCAGATCTACTTAGGTCCCATTCTTTTAGACAAATAAAGCTCATCTTTCCTAATCCAGATTTGTTTCACAAACCTTTCATTCTTTTCAATGGCATACCTTCTTGAAGGACATGAATATTGATAGTGACCAGTTTTACCACAATGAAAGCAAACAATGTTTTCAGGTAATCCCACATACTTTCTATGGATTGGGTAAACGGTTCGTTTAGGCTTATATCCAAGTCCCTTTTTGTTTCGACTGTGGTGAGTGTTTAACCAATCAAGGGCTTGTGAGGACTTGTTCCACAACCTGTTTGTGGCAAGGTCGTGTTCTGTGTGTTTTGCTTTAGCCGACAGGTTCTTGTTTTCAGCAAGCAAAACTTCGACCTTTTCTTTAAGCTCAAGGGTTTCCTTTTCAGCCTTGGCTTGATTGGTGGTATATTTTACTTCGTTCAAGATCAAGGTCTCCCTAAGGTCATTTATGGTTTGATGTGAAGCTAGAATTTCTCTTTCAGCCTCAAGTTTCTCATTCTTAAGGATCTCATTTTCTAGTTCTAGGTCTCGGACATCTCGTTTCAATTCAGCACAAGTATCCATCAAGGTATACAAAACTTTTTCGAGAGTTGCTTTATTGAGACCACGTACCTTGTTCTTAAGATCAGTCAAGCTGTTTGTGGATTCATCATCTGAGTCTGAGTCACTTTGTGCCATGAGAGCTACAGCATCTCCTTCACTTTCAGATTCACCTTCATCCTCAGAAGAGTCTCCCCAGGCAGCAAGCATAGCCTTCAAGAATCTTTTGCCTGAGGTGTTCACAGGTTGTTTTCGAACCTGTTTTCTAGGTTGTTCGAACTCCTGCTCTTCTCGAAGCAGAGGGCAGTTTTTCACAAGGTGATCTGGTTTGCCACATTTAAAACACCCTGTGAACTGTTCTCGGGGGGTGTTTCTGGATTTACTGAAGTCCTTTCTTCTGCTGTTTTCTTTGACCTTTTTGAAGAATTTCTTGAACTTTCGTGTCATTAAGGTCATCTCTTCATCCTCAAGGTCAGAGTCATCATCCTCTTGTGCTTTCAAGGCAAGCCCACGATCCTTCTTCTGCTCCTCTTTTTGTTGTGAGTTCTTTCTGAGTTCATAGGTTTGAAGATTGCCAATCAACTCGTCGAGGGTGATCTTGTTCATGTCTTTAGCTTCTTGGATGACTGTCACCTTCGCTTCCCAAGACCGAGGCAAAATCCTTAGAATCTTCCTCACCAGCTCTTCTGTGGTGAAGGATTTTCCCAGGGATTTTAGCTCGTTTGTTATGTGGGTGAAGCGTGTGTACATATCCATCACGTTCTCACGATCACCCATATCAAACAACTCATATTGCCTCATGAGTAGCTCAATACGTGACTGTTTGACTTGACTTGTTCCTTCATGAGCTACTTGGAGGGCATTCCATATCTCCTGGGCTGACTCACACTCCGAGATACGTGTATATTCATCTGGACCTAGGCCAAAATATAATAGCTTCTTGGCCTTGGCATTCTTTTCCATTTTCTTATAGTCTTCAGCATCAAACTCTATGGGTTCCTTGGGAACCTTCTTACCATCTTCAAGCACCTTGGTGGGAACAAGGGGCCCGTTCTTGATGAGCATCCATAACTCATAATCTTCTGCCTGAATATAGTTCTCCATCCTATTCTTCCACCAACTATAATGTTGGCCGTTGAAATAGGGTGGCCGAGTAATGGATTGCCCTTCAAGAATTCCTTGTGGTGTACTCATCTTCAGAATCTCCCAAGGTGTTAGCCCTTTTGTGAGAGAACCTGCTCTGATACCACTTGTTGTATTTAGGAGCACTTACCCACAAGAGGGGGGGTGAATTGTGGTGTTCGATTTTTGCGTACTTACTGACAAACACCCTCCTGATTGCAGAGGTTGTTCTTGAATTACAAATAACCTTCTGACTTGTTTGCACCAGATGTTTTCAATTTGCTCAAAGGCGAAAATCAACAAGATAAATGCGGAAATAAAGCACACACAATTTTTCCGTGGAAAACACCTCTAGCCCAACTGAGGTGTGAAAAACCACGACCTACCTCGTGTAGGATTTAACCACTTTCACTAACGGGCTGAACACGTTACAAAAGTAACACACCTTGTTACAACTTGCAACCACGTAACCTTCTTTTCTAAGAAAGGTTACACCACGTCCAAATCTCACCAGATTGGACACGTCCAAAGTCCACACGACTGAGGACCACTCACTCACTTTCTGATCCAAGATCAGGGTTACAAAACACCTTACGGGGGTGCTTCTGATTTAAGCAGATGTAAGGTACAATGAGGTCCTAGTATGCCAATATCTTGAAAGCTCAGCTTAAACACAACTTGTCTCGGTTTTTCTTTTCTCAAGAGTAGCTCGAAAAATTCTTCTCACTAGAAAAACCACTTTTGCACTTCTCCCTTTTTGCGTATGTTGTGTATGTTTCTCGTTTTTTCTCCTCTCTTGAATGGGAGTGAAATGTTGAGTTTTTAAACAAAAAATCCAACGGTCAAAAACAAGGAGAAGTGATAAAATCAGCTATGTTTAGCAAAGAAAGATTTTTGCTTAGCACAAAGAATTCCAACGGCTAAAAGATCAATGAGGATAGAGTTTTCCCAATATTGTAGGGATTTGATTTTTGGAAGATAAAAGTCTATCTTTTCCCCTTTAAAAATAGCCGTGAGATACATGGGAAAGAATCTCAGCTTTGAATTTTGAATTAATCACTTCCCAAAGGATAAGAAAGAAATATTTTCGATTTTGGTAAATATTTTCCAAAATCAATTTTGCAAATCTCCCAAGTGATTTTCATATCAAAAGATTTTCTACAGCTTAAATTGCTGTCTTGGAATTTTATCAAAATATGTTAGAGCTTTTGGCCAACCAAAATAAGTTTTCCAAAGTGACCGGGTTTGGCCGTTGCAGTTCAGAAACACCCTAGGTACCCTGTTTACAGGGTTGTTCAAACTTGGTGTTCTGAAGCAAATAGCGCAACCAATTCAAGAGTGGTTAGTTAGAGACTTTTCAAGATTGGCATATTAACAAGAGTCTAAAAAATAAAACCTAAATTACCCAAGACATCTTGTTGTAGATCCAGTCATCTTGTTCAAAATGAATACGCTGCCCCAACCACCTAGACCAACCTGTTTGCCAGGTTGTTCTTGTATCGCTTGAGTTCAGAAAGGCCTGTTTGCTGGATTGTCCTTGAAACACCTAGCCTGTTTGCCAGGTTGTTCTTGTATTGCTTGAGTTCAGGAACTGATCTTAACATACAATCAACTCATCGAGGTGGTGTTCTTGACTTGAGCGTGAGTCGTCAAGGTATGAGACCTGTTCTTAAGACTTGTTCTCAACATTCAGCAAACAAGTTAAGATGCATATTGAAAATAACAGTATATGCCTATTTGGAGAACTTTGTTTGGAGCAACATTACTTAAGAGCATTTTACACTTGGGTTTGTTGTCATCAAAACTGAATATACTAATTCAACATAAAACTCACATTTGCACATAAGTTAGGCATGCATCACGTCATCGTGAACACATTCCTAAGCAACTATATGAGATGCAAGACTCAGGTCACGGCCTATGGTCACAGGACCTTGCTCTGATACCATCAATTATAACACCCCCAACCCCTAGGGCCGGGAGTGCTACGTTTTCTTAACTTTCCAATAAAATTCTGGGGTGAAACGGGCAGAGTTTCCCCTAAAAACTGACCGTTTTTAGGCTAAAAGCCTTACAATAAATCTCTGTAGATTAACGGAAGTGTAGAACATTTTAAAAGAAGCTCAACAGCTATACGCTGGAGTTCATAACACAACGAGCAACTTGCTCGGAGTACATCAAACAAAATAGTTCATTAATAAAGAACAAATGTGAAAGATACAACTCAACGGTTCACACAATCGGAGTACTGGGTTTACATCCCAAAAAGTAGCTGATTTCAACAGAAAAGAAAAACAACTAGCTAATAAGATGGTTGGCACACATGGCTGTACAGAGTGACTCCTAAACCGAATACACTACATGAACTAGAATATTCTATAAACGCTTACAATTCTAGGAATACTTTGCATGACTTCATTAAACACCTAAGATCCCTTCAAATGGGCACGCACGACACCTTGCAAAGCATAAGTGACTTGGCTCCTACTTGTCATGATGCAAACTTGGGGAAAAAGGGGAAAGAGTAATGGGATAAGCAACCACACGCTCAGTGAGTGTTCCTCCACTCCTTAAAACAATACCTTTATAAGCAATATTACTTATAATATTCACTTAACATGCAGTTAAGTAGCACTATCTTTGTATTAAGCTATGTGACACAGATCGTAGGCACTTGGCTAGACATTCAAGCATGATAGATTTTTAGTTTCGAATAACGATGGCATGCTAGGAAGTTGCCTACACAATATGCACTTCTAAACATAAATACTTGATGCGCTATCAGTTACTTACTCAATATGCACCTTTAAAACGTCATTACGTGACGCACTATAAGAACATGGCCACACACTACTTTGAAGTCACATACATCCATGCTTAGAAATCCTTTTTTGTTATGCACGTGCAGAAACTTTCTTTTCTTTCTTTGCAAACACTTTTTATAATCTCTTAAGGTTAATATTCCTTAAGGAAATCTCTGCGTATTGGCCTTTTAAGACCCTTATAAGTTTTTCATTTAATCTGGCCTCTTGATAGTCCTTAAGACTTTCTTTCTTTCCACAATACTTTAAAAGGCTACACGCCGGCTATTTTCTTACTCATTAGGAAAGTAATCTGGGCATGGGATCATCATAAAGTGCTGGTTGGGAGATTTACACTCAATCCCAGTGAGAATAACTCACACTAAGTGCTTACTCCCGGGATGGCAACTAACTTTCGGACTTTAACCCTCATTAAGGACTCTAGGGATTACTCCCCAGGCTAGGGATTTCTCCGTTTAAGCAGGTTCACTCCCATCGATTGTCCCTAAGCACTTATCTTAGCCATTTAAAACATCTGGTCATAACGACTAGTAACTTTGTTGTTTCTTCTCGTAAAATCATTTATCATTCAACTCACACCTGTATAAGACGTTTTAGGGATTCCCCCGTTGAAGCAGGTTCACTCCCAAACCATGTTTGTGTACCTAAAATAGGCCATGCTTGCTACTAGTCATGGCTATTATTAATTTAAAATACGAGAAACATTCTTTGTCAAACACCACTCTCACACACATATTGCATCTTAGTCATATAAAAGGGGAGGGATTTACACGTATCACATTCAAGCACTTCATAATCATTTCAACACAATGAGCCACACATGGCCTCGCAATCCACACAATTACGGTAATCACAACCCAGACTCCCTCCTCACATAGCAACCGACCACAGCAAACCTCGAACCACTCATAGTTCTATGTCAAACCGTTCAACTACCATCTTGGTTTTAATTTCACAATCTAGTATTCTAACCATTATGATATATTGAAAAGCGATACGTAAACTTACATAACTTACCAATGCTTAACTTACCGAGCAAGCAAACAACATTTAGCAGTGCGCTGCAGCCAACGGTTATAACCATACATACATACATATATACATACATATATATATATATATATATATATATATATATATATATATATATATATATATATATATATTCATACGACATTAACTTGAAATGAACACTTAGTAAGCTGAGTTAAACTAACAAAGCATGAAACATGATTACATTCATGAATTTGCAGTTAAGGGGTAAAGTTAAGGGGTAAACGTGCTCATTTCGTCATTCGAAAGTTGTTTCCAAAGCTACTTCACAAGCATAATTCAACTAAATAGACAAGCATTGATTCGAGGCATTCATTCATTGTTTTGAGCTTACATTTGAGCCTAATTAAGCCATTTAAGCATAATATGATTCAAGGCATTCGTTTATTACATCCAAGTTGCTATTCAAGTCTAATTAAGCCACTTAAGCATAATGCGATTCAAGATGTTCAATTATTATATCGAACTTACTACCCTAGCCTAATTAAGCCATTTAAGTGTATGATGAATCAAGGCGTTCGCAGTTATAATTCAAAGCTACTTTCAAGCAGCATATACATGCACAACTGAATCGAACTAAACTCAAGCATAACCAACAACATATCTATGGCCTATGGAGAGATTCTTGCATATTCAGCAGCGTAATCACAGCCTAAGGTTAGATTATTTCTAAGCATCTTTTAAGCAACCTGATCATGCATATTCTAAGCTGAAATTAACACACACTGAGGCATGCATAACTGAATTGCAGCAAGCAAAATATGAGCATAAGAAGTCTGGTTGTGTATGAACGAATACAAATTCACCACACAGCATATTTTCAATCATTCCTTGGCATTTCTTATAAACTCAGCTAGCCCTATTCTAACATGCAACATCAATCGGCTGAAACATTTTCGAAAATAATAGTAACTTAGGAGGGGATAAACACTTACCTGGTTTTAGCCCTAATTTGACCTAAACAATTATAGTAGTGTGCCCAAATATGCTCAATCAGCCCAAGCTCGAAGCCCTTGCCCAAATACTTGCAAAACCCAAACCCTAACTCCCGGTTCTAGTGGCGTTTTGTGGTGTTTTGGGTCGAATTCGGCCCCCAAATTTATAGGGGAGGCCAAGTGTGGTGCGGGTGGCCGAATCCCGGCACGTGGGTGGTGAAATCGGGGCAGATGACGCATGTTTTCTGGTTAATTTAGCCGCCAGAAGAGGGGGAGGGAGAATGGTGGTGGTCAGTGGCTGGTGACGGGTGGGTAGGGGACCGGTGGTCTCCTTCTCTCGCCGGCGACGTGTGGCAGACGGCGGTAAAGCCAGACTGCGTCCGGTGGTTGCCTGCGAGAGAGGGAGGGTGGCAATTTGTAGAGAGAGGGAGAGGAGGGTCGGGTTTTCGGGTTCTCATCCCCGAATTCAACCCCCCCATTTTACGAATTTTTTTTTTTGTTCACTTAAGACAATAACTACTAGGTCCTAATTCTAAACTCGTCAGTGATTAGACTAAACTCGAGTTGAAATGTCCTATAACTGGCATTCTAATTAAATTCGAAAGTCGACTAAATAAAACGATTAATGATTTTGAAGGTAAGAGTTTGAATCGATTCTAAAAATAAAACATTCTAAATGACTAACGATAATAACAGTAATAATAGAATAACGATGTTTCGTTTTAGTAAAATTTATTGTTAAACACACAGAGTAAGGACATGTCCTTGATAAAAATAATTAAAACACAGCTTGACAAACTTAGCAACTGAACCAGTTAGTCGTCAATAGAAAGAAAGCGCGGCTCTTACACTCTCTCCCCCTTAAAAGAATTTCGTCCTCGAAATTCTAAACCTATGTTCGGTCATTCCTAGAATGTACGTACACAAACTGTGATCTACACGGTCGGTTTCCAAAAGGTTTCATTTTGCAAACACTACTTCTTTTAAATCGAAAGAAAATGGGTTATGGTATCCAGTCTCCTCCTCGCTAATCCTCTTCAAGCGTCTACTCACTCTATTTACACGTCGAGGACAAATTGCATTGAAGAGCGTCAAATGAGTTGGCATGGAAACCATATTGAGTTTGTTTTGAAAACGAACCTAGATTTCAATAATCTAGACTTGGTCTGCATGGCAAGCAGTAATTCTATACATATGCATCTATAAGTGGGCATCTAAAGGCATGATAATCGGGACAACGACATCTTAAGGTCATACACTCGTAGTCTCATTCTAAAACATGAATTCTAATCACCTTTGGGATCACAATGGTTAACTCAGAGATTTCTATAACACATTAGAATAATGAGAACGTCACATAGCACCACATAGTATCGTTTAAGCAGAATAACATCACATAGCATTGCATAGTGTCACTAATTTAGTATTCTCAAGTCTAGGATTCTCAAGCAACATGAAAACGTCTCATACGCATATAGTAAGCAATTACAAAAAGAAAGCATATGTGACCGACATTTCTATGTTTTTATATCAATTCCGAATAACTTTTAAATATTTCATTCATAGCAATTTAGGCAGGGCATGCTAAAGTCGTATGAAGGAGTTAACCTAATCAAGTTCATTCAAAAGCATGAAGATATTAGGTCAATCTAAGGTTAAATCATTTACTAGAAGGTTGCCATGTTACACTAAGGTCGCAGAGATACCAATTACGCCATATTGGCAATGATAGAACTTGAAGTAGCATTCAAGATCACATTGACATCACGTAGGGTTAACATCATTGCATTAAAGATCAAGAATCACGAATAGCATGAACTAGCATAATCATGTTGATAAGAACAACTTGGAGAAAAGGTACTAATGTAGAAATGCAAGTTGATGACTTTGATGGTGGGGAGGCTTTTCCTACGGTCACTACTTGGAGCTGACTGTCTCTTAGGTCATAGATTCGTACAAATAAATGGTTATGCTCTTAGACGAGTCATGGGCCTACATGCTTCCGCTGTGCTACTTTGATCAATCAAATAAGGGTAAGGGTATATGAATGCAGGTTTCTAGGGTCGTCTCATCATGCTTCAAGTACGGGCGCATGCAGTTACTTAGCCATAACATGGAATCGTAGAATTCACGGAAGGCAAAAAATGAGTCAGAGGTTATATCATGCTATGATTTACAATATCATCTAAATGACCAAGTCATGTACTAAACTAACTTAACTCAAGCAAACACCAAGAAGTGCAACAACTTGTTCATAGAACACATAACTAGTCATGACCTAATTCCCCTAGTGCATTAATGACCGCGCATAATGGACGTGAGTGTCAATATATATGATGACATGACCTTGAGTGCTCTACTATGCTACTTTCTTATACATGAGATACATATTTCTATAGGCGTGATTCATGTAAATGTAGCTCTATTGTCATCTAATCATGTATTACATACATCGAGTTCAACTAATCAAACTATGACATGAGAAAATAGTATTGATGGGTTGTAAATGACGATCTAAGTGTAATGGTGTGAAACTAACTACATAAATTAAATCACTCTAACTAATACAGCCCCATGTTTACTCAAATTCAAATAAAGCATTTACAGAAACTCATTTTGTTGGCATTTGTTCACAAACACATTGATGCCCCCATACAACAATCCTACATATCACAAAAAGACATCTAGGCAAGTACAAATGGGTGCAATCCTCATTTAAAACCCAAGGTCGAGGTTATGCCCTGAGATTTGTCCAAACTGTTTAGACTTAGCCAACAGTCAACTAACAGGGGTAAGAACAACGACGTTATTGGTCTTACGGATCTACATTGAGGTTTTGTGACGCATTTGTCTCACAGGTACTTACGGAGGTTCAAGGAGCTCCTAGTACAGATGGGAAGGTTCTACTTTCTACTATGAGCATCCTTGCTTCTACACTTGGTGCTTGTGCTTAAGAAAGTGTTAGGGAGGCATAGATTATGGTCCTAGGAGGTAACGAGGTGATGCATGCGGTGCAACAATTCTAAAGTCTGCTAGGTTCTTTCTTCCTTGCGCTTTTTAGGTGTATTGGGGTTTGATATAGCCAGGACACCACTAAGAAGCGCTAAAATGACCTACTGTATCACCACTTGAGTTGCCAACTCAAGATACATCCACTAGGTGTATGGAGAGCAAACTAGAAGCAAGCTCAATTTTTGATTTAATATTGCGTGATGTGTGTACAAACACGATGAGAGGAGCTTATATACGACTCTCGCTTTTACAATTACAACGGCTATCAAAGAAAACATAAGGTACATTTGTCAAATACATCAACCTAGAACGTTACAACCTAATTAGAGCTAAAACCAGTAAAAGGGTGACACCTAATGGGGTCATTCTTGCTAATCAAGTAAGGTGTCAAGGACCTCAGTGTAAATGGTTGAGTTTAAGCTTGTAGGGTTAACCCAAGCATTATTGTAAATCAAATACGAGTCTTTGATTGTAACAACAAGACCCAACCAAACAATTAGAAGGTTTCTAATGTGAAGGCACGACCCTAACTCACTAATCGGAAGATTTTAACTTTCAAGGTCCTTAGGTTCTCAAAAGGAAATAGTTTAACTGCTTCTGGCTTTCTCTCTACCAACCTTTGAGTGCGTCTACTCACTCAATTATGGGACCCGAGGAGCAAATCATACTTTAGGGGCAAAGATGGGCTTAGAGTTGAGGCTTTTCCAATCATTCGAATTCAAATCATGTGTTCTTTAAACTTTCGATTAAGCTACACTTAACTTATCCACAAAAATATGAGCCACTCTGCCTACACCTTAGTAAATGGTTCTTTCATCCAACCAATCAGCTCACTCAAGCCACGCCTAACTAGGTAAACGCGCTGACATTCACATAAAACTCATATTTGCATACAAGGCAGGCATGTATCACGTCATCATGAATGTATTCCTAAGCAACTATATGAGATGCATGACTCAGATTGCAGCCTATAGTCGGAGGACCTTGCTCTGATACCATCAATTATAACACCCCTAGCTCCTAGGGCCGGGAGCGCTACGTTTTCTTAACTTTCTAATAAAATTTCGGGGTGAAACAGACGGAGTTTTCCCTAAAAACTGACCGTTTCCAGGCTAAAAGCCTTACAATAAATCGCTGCAGATCAACGGAAGCGCAGAGCATTTTAAAAGAAGCTCAACGGCTGCATGCCGGAGTTTATAACTCAACGAGCAACTTGCTCGAAGTACATCAAATAAAATAGTTCATTAATAAAGAAGAAATGTGAAAGATACAACTCAACGGTTCACACAACCGGAGTACTGGGGTTTACATCCCAAAAAGTAGCTGATTTCAACTTTAAAAAAAAGACAACTGGCTAATAAGATGGTTGGCACACATGGCTGTACAGAGCGACTCCTAAACCGAATACACCATATAAACTAGAATATTCTATGAACGCTTACAATTTTAGGAATACTTTACATAACTTCATTAAACGCGTAAGATCCCTTCAAATGGGCACACACGACACCTTGAAGCAAGAATCCATCCTGGCATAAGTGACTTGGCTTTTGCTTGTCATGATGTAAACTTGGGGAAAAAGGGGAAAGAGTAATGGGATGAGCAACCACGCACTCAGTGAGTGTTTCTCCACTCCTTAAAACAAAACCTTTACAAGCAATATTACTTATAATATGCACTTAACAAGCAGTTAAGTAGCACTATCATTGTATTAAGCTACGTGATACAGATCGTAGGCACTTGGCCAGACATTCAAGCATGATAGATTTTTAGTTTCGAATAACGATGGTATACAAGGAACTAGCTTACACAATATGCACTTCTCAACATAAATACTTGATGTGCTATCACTTACTTTCTCAATACGCACTTTTAAAACATCATTACATGATGCACTATGAGAACATGGCCACACACTACTTTGAAGTCACATACATCCTTGCTTAGAAATCTTTTTTGTTAGGCACGTGTAGAAACTTTCTTTTCTTTCTTTACAAACACTTTTTATAATCTCTTACGGTTAATATTCCTTAAAGAAATCTCTTCGTATTGGCCTTTGAAGACCCTTATAAGTTTTTCATTTTATCTGGCCTCTTGATAGCCCTTAAGACTTTCTTTCTTTCTGAAATACTTTAAAAGGCTACACGCTGCTGTTTTCTAACTCATTAGGGAAGTAATATGGGCATAAGATCATCATAAAGTGCTAGTTGGAAGAGATCTACACTCAATCCTAGTGAGATTAACTCACATTAAGCTCTTACTCTCGAGATGGCAACTACCTTTTGGACCTTAACCCTCGTCAGGGTCTCTAGGGATTACTCCCTATGCTAGGGATTTTCCCGTTTAAATTGGTTCACTCCCATCTATTGTCCCTAAGCACTTATCTTAGCCACTTAAAACATCTGGTCATAATGACTAGTAACTTTGTTGTTTCTTTTGGTAAAATCATTTATCATGCAACTCACACCTTTGTAAGACGTTTTGAGGGATTCCCCTGTTCAAGCAGGTTCACTCCCAAACCATGTTTATGTAGCTAAAATAGGCCATTAGTTGCTACTAGTCATGGGTATTATTAATTTAAAATATGAGAAACATTCTTTGTCGAAACACCACTCTCACACACATATTCATCTTAGTCACATAAAAGGGGAGGGATTTACATGTATCACATTCAAGCAGTTCATAATCATATCAACACAATGAGCCATACATGGCCGCGCAATCGACATAATTGCGGTAATCACAACCCAGACTCCCTCCTTACATAGTAATTGACCACTCATAGCTCTACCTCAAACCGTCCAACTACCATCTTGGTTTTAATTTCACAATCTAGTATTCTAACCGTTATGATATACTGAAAAGCGATTCGTAAACTTACATAACTTATCAATGCTTAACTTACCGAGTAAGCAAACAACATTTAGCAGTGTGCTGTAGCCAACGGTTATAACCATATATATATATATATATATATATATATATATATATATATATATATATATATATATATATATATATATATATATATTATATATTCATGCGACATTAACTTGGAACGAACGCTTGGTAAGCTGAGTTAAATTAACAAAGCATAAAACACGATTACATTTAGGTATTTGCAGTTAAAGGGTAAACATGCTCATTTCGTCATTTGAAAGTTGTTCCCAAAGCTACTTCACAAGCATAATTTAACTAAATAGACAGGCATTGATCCGAGGAGTTCATTCATTGTTCCGAGGTTACATTTCAAGCCTGATTAAGCCATTTAAGCATAATACGATTCAAGGCGTTCATTTATTACATTGAAGTTACTATTCAAGTTTAATTAAGCCACTTAAGCATGATACAATTCAAGGTGTTCATTTATTATATTGAACTTACTACCTTAGCCTAATTAAGCTATTGAAGTATATGATGAATCAAGGTGTTTGCATTTATAATTCAAAGCTACTTTTAGTGGCGTGTACATGCACAATCTGAATCGAACTAAACTCAAGCATAACCAACAACATAGCTACGGCCCATGGACAGATTCTTGCATATTCAGCAGCATAATCACAGCCTCAGGTCAGATTATTTCTAAGCATCTTTTAAGCAACCTGATGATGCATATTCTATGCTGAAATTAACACGAACTGAGGCATGCATAACTGAATGGCAACAAGCGAAATCTGAGCATAAGTAGTCTGGTTGTGTATGAACGAATCCAAATTCACCACACAGCACATTTTCAATCATTCCTTGGCATTTCTAATAAACTCAGCTAGCACTATTCTAACATGCAACATCACTCTGCAGAAACATTTTTGAAAATAATAGTAACTTAGGAGGGGAGAAACACTTGCCTGATTTTAGCCCTAATTCGACCTAAAAAGCTATAGTAGCGCACCCAAATATGCCCAATTAGCCCAAGCTCGAAGCCCTTGCCTGAACACTTGCAAAACCCAAAGCCTAACTCCAGGTTCTAGTGGCGTTTTGAGGTGTTTTGGGTCGAATTCGGCCCCCAAATTTATAGGAGAGGCTAAGTGTGGTGTGGGTGGCCGGATCCCGGCACGTGAGTGGTGAAATCGGGGTGGACAGTGCATGTTTTCTAGTTAATTCAGCCACGAGAAGGGGGGAGGGAGAATGGTGGTGGCCGGCGGCTGGTGATGAGTGGGCAGGGGACCGGTGGTCTCATTCTCTCGCCGACGATGCGTGGCAGACGACGGTGAAGCCAGACGATGGTCAATGGTTGCCTGCGAGAGAGGGAGGGTGGTGATTTGTAGAGAGAGGGAGAGGAGGGTCGGGGTTTTGGGTTCTCATCCCCAAATTCAGCCCCCCATTTTGCTAATTTCTTTTTTTTTTTTTCACTTAACACAATAACTGCTAGGTCCTAAGTCCAAACTTGTTAGCAATTAGACTAAACTCGAGTTGAAATGTCCTATAACTAGCATTCTAATTAAATTCAAAAGTCAACTAAATAAAACCATTAATGATTTTGAAGGCAAGAGTTTGAATCGATTCTAAAAATAAAACATTCTAAACTACTAACGATAATAACAGTAATAACAGAATAACGATGTTTCATTTTAGTAAAAAACACACATAGTAAGGACATAATGTCCTTGATAAAAATAATTAAAACGTAGCTTGATAAACTTAGCAACTGAACCAGTTAGTCATCAACAGAAAGAAGGCGCGGATCTTACACTTATATTCTTATCTTGCCTTAATTTCCAAGTTATTTATAAGTCTCATTCTCTATCCACTAAGTGTTCAATGAAATGCCCTAAAGGACATTTCATCCAATACTTGGGGTGGATGATCACATTGAGAGGTGGACATTCACCCTACGTGGATAGAAGAAGAGGAATCAAGCCTTGGGTATGAAAATAACCCAAGGCTTTGGTAGGTGCAAGTTGGATATTTTCAACCTTAGCCTTCAAGGCCCCATGAAAGTAGGTGGGCTTGTGGATTAAGATTATTCTTACTCTTCAAAAAGAGGTTTGGGCAATCTTAACGAGCCAGTCACCCGTTTCGATCATTTGTAGATTGAGCCAAGTTCGGGAACCCATGCCTAGCAAGGATAAATAGCCACTAGCAACTAATCCTCAGTCCGAGTCCTTTTTCCTATTGAAATTTTATACAATTTCTTAGCTAATCCTTACTTAGTAATTACTCAAATTTATCTCTCCCCTTTCTAGATTTGACCTGAATCAATAAGTTAGGTATCCTAAAGTCTTGTTCTCAGAGGACGACACCCAAGTACACGGCTAAATACTGTCCACTTGTGGTATAAATTTAAAGCTTATTTCTAAGCGAACAAGTTTTTGGCACCATTGTCGGGGAACAAAATTCCTTTAGGTGTCATATCTAGAAGTGTAGGGTCGAAGGCTAGAATTTTGTTTCCATTTTGTTTGATTGTTTTTTTGCTTTCTTGAGTCCGCTTGCCTCCTTAGGTAGTGTTTTGTGTTGTATGCTTAGGAGAAGTCAAGGAGCGGCTAACCTAGTCCCCATTGACCCCGAGATTGAAGCTACCGCTAGAACTTGCCAAGGTAGAGCGAGGAGGGAAAGAATGCAAAGAAGAGAAGGGAGGAATACGAAGCAAGTGAGCATGGACCCCGCCAAAACACCATTGAGGGATTTCACGATGCCGGATCCAAATGCCATTCCATCTAGCATTGTGAGACCTGCTATCAAGGCCAACAATTTCCAGTTCAATCCAACGTTCATTACCTCATTTCAACAAAGACCAATTTGGAGGGTACCCAATGAAGAATCCCAACAACGACATTGCTTCATTCTTAAAGAAGTGTGACACTATCAAGATGAATGGTCTCCAACGGTGCTATCCGATTGAGGCTATTCCCCTTCTTCTTGAAGGACAAGGCCAAGTCTTGGCTTTTAAACTCGAATGCTAATTCATTCACTACTTGGGATGGTCTCTTCAAAGCATTCTTGTGCAAGTATTTCCCTCCCAGGAAGACCGCCAAACTCCGAAATGATATCACCTCCTTCTCTCAAATGGAGGGTGAGTCTCTCTATGAAGCATGGGAATGTTTCAAAGAGCTCCAACAGGAGTGCCCTCATCACGACATCCCGGATTGGTTGTTGGTGCAAACATTCTATAACCGTCTTTAACAAATGATGAAGATTTCAATCGACACGACCGCCGAAGGAGCTCTTATGGCTAAACGCATCAATGAAGCCAAGTAAGTACTTGAAGACATGGCATCTAACAACTACCATTGGCCAAGTGAAAAGGGACTCCCCAAACGAGGAGGATGTCATGAGGTCGATGCTTTTATGATGCTTGCAAGTAGGGTTGACACACTTTTTCTGAAGGTAGATCAACTTCAACATGCTCTTTCTTATGGTGGCCCCCCAAGTGGGTCAATTGGACAAATTTGTGTTTGTGAGGTGTGTGGAATTCAAGGGCATAGTGGGAATGAGTGTCATCTTAGCCACTCCTTTTAAGATCTCACTGTTGAACAAGCCAATGCCCTCCACAACTTCAATAATATACCACAAAATGACCTTTACTCCAATATCTTCAATCTCGGTTGGAGACAACACCCCAACTTGTCCTACAAAAATCCAAATCCCCCTCCATATCACCCCTCACAAAATCATCCTAACCCTCCTGGTTTTCAATACCAAGCCCTTTGATTTCAACCTCTATCCCCACCTCAAAAGTCCAATTTGGAGAGCATGATGGAGAGGTTCATTTAAACTCAAAGTAAGACAAATAAGGTTCTTGGTGAGTCCGTGAGCCAACTCAATGCCAAGTTTAAGAGATATCCACACACCAAAAGGTGATGGAAACTCAATTGGCTCAAATTGCTTAAGAAGTGAGCCACTTATCTCGACCTTCCGGGCACCTTCTGGGCCAACCGGAGTCTAATCCCAAGGGGCACATGAATGCCATCACCTTGAGTAGTGGGAAGCAACTTGAAGAACCACAAGGACCTCAGGGGGATGTGGATGAAAGGTTAAATGTTGGAAGGAAAGGATGAATCGGCCCTGAAAAGTGGAGAGCAAGATGAGCATAAGGAGACCATAAAGCCTAGGTCAGTTGAACCCTGTTGACCACCAGTTCCTTTCCCTCAAAGACTTGCCAAGACCAAAGTTGAGGCTAAATTTAGAAATTTTCTCGAGGTTCTCAAGAAATTGCAAATCAATATCCCATTCGTGGATGCCATCTCTGAGATGCGCTCTTATGCTAAGTTCTTAAAAGAGATGCTCTCAACAAAAGGAAATTTCAAGAAAATGGCATGGTTTCCCTCACGGAGGAGTGTAATGCAATCATCCAAAACAAGCTTCCCCCTAAGCTCAAAGACTTGGGGAGTTTCTCTATTCCTTGTGCCGTGGGGAATATCACCATAAGTCGGGCCTTATGTGACCTTGGGGCAAGTGTAAGCCTTATGCCACATTCAATATGTAAAAGACTCCAACTGGGGGAACTCAAGCCCACCACAATTTTAATTCAACTTGCGAACCATTCCGTAAAGTACCCATTAGAGTTCTAGAGGATGTGCCTCTTCAAGTTGGAAAATTCTTCATCCATTGTGACCTCGTTATCATGGAAATGGAGGAGGATGCTCAAATACCTATCATCTTAGGGTGCCCTTTCTTAGCCACGGTAGGTGTAATGATTGATGTCAAAAATGGGAGGCTCTCCCTTTAAGTTGGTGAAGAGAAGTTTGAATTTAATCTTTCACAAGCTATAGCTTCTCCCTCCCTAGAGGATGCATGCTACCAGGTTGACTTGCTTGAAAAGGTAGTACTTAAGGAGATGGGAATGCCTAACCCCCCGTCGGACCCACTTGAGGCATGCTTGATCGGTGTTTGTGGCAATGGGGTTGACCCTTACCCGGATGAAGAGATTGAAATCTATGCCAAGGTTTTCAAGTTAGCCCAACCATACCTCGCTAGACACCAACCAATTGAGGTTCTTAATGTAGAGGTTTGTTCCTCCAATGAAGACAAGAAGGGTTCCCCCAAGTTGGAATTAAAGCCCCTACCTTCTCCTCTAAGGTATGAATTTCTTGGTCCCAATCATAGCTTTCCCAATTGGATGGTCTCAAATTGAGAGATTGTTGAATGTGCTTCGTGAGCATAGAGGGGTCATTGGCTATAGCATTGATGATATTAGCGAAATTAGTTCAACCTTATGCATGCATAGAATACATCTTGATAAGGGTCATAAGCCTTCTAGACAACCTCAAAGACGCTTAAACCAGAACATGCAAAATGTTGTCAAGAACGAGACTATCAAACTACTCGATGCTGAGATAATCTACCCTATCTCGGATAGTAAGTGGGTTAGCCTAGTGCAAGTAGTTCCAAAAAAGGGGGGCATGATCGTTGTCAAGAACAAGAAGGGTTTATTGGTTTCCACTAGAACGGTGACCGGGTAGCGAATGTGTATTGACTATAGGATCCTCAACTATGCCACCCGGAAAGACCACTTCCCCTTCCCTTTTATTGATCTATGTTAGAAAGGCTTGCACGACACTCCTTTTGTTACGTAGATGAATATTTGGGTTTATTCTAAATCCCTATCCATTTAAGTGATCAAGAGAAGACGACATTCATATGCTCTTACAGTACCTTTGCGTACTGGAGGCTACCCTTTGGCTTATGTACCGCTACTTTCTAACAGTGCGTGCTTGCCATTTTCTCTGAGTATATGGAAAATATTATGGAAGTCTTTATGGATGAATTCTCGGTCTATGGAGCTACATTTGATGTATGTTTGACAAACTTGGTTAAGGCGCTCCGTGCATGTGAGGAAGTTAACTTAGTTTTGAATAGGGAGAAATCTCACTTTATGGTGTAAGAAGGGGTTGTTCTTGGGCATATCGTGTCTGATAGAGGTATTGAGGTGGATAGAGCCAAGGTAGAGGTAATTGAGCGGTTGCCACCCCGCACAAATGTTAAAAGGGTGAGGATTTTCCTTAGTCATGCGTGGTTTTAGCGTCGCTTTATCAAGGATTTCTCCAAGATCGCAAAACCGCTCACCCAACTCTTAGCCAAAGATACCCCTTTTGTGTTTACTAATGAATGTCTTGAAGCTTTTAATAGGATCAAGGAGGCTTTGATATCGGCTCCCATAATCTAACCACCGATTGGAGTCTACCGTTTGAGTTAATGTGTGACGCTAGTGACTTCAATGTGGGTGCGGTCATGGATCAACAGAGAGACAATAAGCCATTCATGGTATATTATGCAAGAAAGACCCTTGATGAAGCCCAAGCGAGCTACTCCACCACCGAAAAGGAAATATTAGCGGTGGTGTTTGCCGTTGAGAAGCTCCAGGAATATCTTTTGGGGTCTAAAGTGATAGTCGACACTGATCACTCCTCCATCAAGCACCTAATGGAGAAAAAAGATGCAAAGCTAAGATTAATTAAGTGGGTCCTTCTCCTCCAAGAGTTTGCATTTGAGATTCAGGATAAAAAGGGCACTGAAAATGTGGTAGTGGATCACCTCTCCTGGCTACCCATTGATCAAAGGGATGATGAAAAATATAGGTCGCCCATCGATGATTTCTTCTCGGATGAGCATTTGCTCACCTTAGCTGCGTTGGATGCTCCTTGGTGTGTGACATTCTACCCCCTCGACATGAACTCCAACTAAAAGAAGAGGTTTTTCTCCCAAGTCAAGTCCTTTTGGGAAGACCCATCCCTATACAAGACTTGTGGAGATAGGATTATGAGGCGATGCGTACCTGAAGAAGAGATGCAATCTACCATCTCGCATTGCCATGATTCCCCTTATGGAGGCCACACAAGCGTTGACAAACCCGCCGCTAAGATCCTTCAAGCCTGTTTCTTTTGGCTAACCCTTTTCAAGGACGCTAATACATACATTCGAGCTTGCGATAGGTGCCAAAAAACTAGAAATTTGACAAGCCGAAATGAGATGCTCCTCAACTATATCCTTGAGGTGGAATTTTTTGATGTATGGGGAATCGATTTCATGGGGCCTTTCCCTTCTTCAAGAGGAAACAAATACATCTTAATGGCCGTTGATTACATTTCCAAATGGGTGGAGGCTATTGTAAGCCCCGCGAATGATGCACGAATGGTCACCAAGTTCTTCAAAAGGGTGATTTTCCCTAAGTTCAATGTTCCGAGGGGTTTAATTAGTGATGGGGGGACTCACTTCATTGAACGAGAATTCGAGGCCATGCTTAGAAAATATGGGGAGCATCACAAGAAAGGATTGGGCATTACCCCCAAACAAATGGCCAAGTGGAGATCTCAAATAGAGAAATCAAAGTCATTTTGGAAAAACGGTGGCTCGTTCAAGAAAAGATTGGTCGGATAAGCTTCACGATGCACTTTGGGCCTATCGTACCACTTTTAAGACTCCCATTGGCACAACACCGTTTTGACTTGTCTATGGTAAACCTTTTCATTTGCCCGTTGAATTGGAGCATAGGGCTTACTGGGCTATTAAGCAACTAAATTTCGACCTTAATGCCTCGGGAGAGAAGAGGTTATTGCAATTGAGTAAACTTGAGGAGTTAAGGTTAGATGCTTATAAAAGTTCAAAAGTTCACAAAGAGAAAATGAAAAAGTGGCATGACAAGTGCATCTTACGGAGTGAATTCAAGGAGGGCAACTTGGTCTTACTATTCAACTCATGCCTCAAGTTATTCCCATGGAAACTCTGCTCCAAGTGGTCCAAGCCTTTTAAGGTTATCAAGGGTTTTCCTTATAGGGCGGTGGAGGATGGAGTGAGACTTCCGGGTCATCTGAGATAAATGGTTAATGACTCAAATACTAAATCACTGATGACCCCATTAGGATGAAGGTTGTTTACACCTTTCCCAATTTCTCCTCTAATTGAAAGGCACTGCACAGGTCAGGCTCGGGACCTAAAACAAGCGCTTCTTAGGAGGCAACCCAAGCTTTACTGTTTACAACAAAAGAAAGGGTTAAAAACCCAAACAAAAAAATTTCTAAGTGCACAGTGCCCAGATGATGGGCAGACCATTGCCTGGCTGCAGAATTTTGGGGCCCCAAGTTCTAGGGGTGGTAATGGCCTACCGTCGCCACTGCGCGACCGCCGCGTACGCAACGACCGTCGCACCCCCGTGTTCCTTTTCTATTCTCCTTCTTTTCCCTTTTCCTTTCTTCTTCTTCTTCTTCTTCCCCCTGTTGCCACTTTCTATCCCTACGACCCCGCGTCGCCACCTCGCCACCATTTCCACCCTTTTCTACTCCAAATTCACCCTGTTTTCCATCAAAGCCTTTACTCTTTTCATCTCTTCCTCCATAATATTCCATAAATTCACCCTCTTTCCTCAACATTCACCCCATCCCTCCACACCCAAACCCTAACCCCCCATTTTTTCTTTCTTAAAAACCGGCCACTTCAAGGTGTTTTTCGGCCAGTACATTATCGGATTTTGCTTCCCCACACTCTAAGCTTTCATTTGCATACCACATTGCCCCTCTACCTCACCACTTTCTCTTTCTATAAATTTCACCGCTTTGGGGCTTAAGGAGAGAGAAAGCCTCATCCTTGGGGCACATCTTTACACTTTGGTGCTCTAATCACTAGTGGGAACCTAAATTTCACACCTTCTTGTGTGGTTTTGGGCTATTCAAGAGTTAGCATCAATTTGAGGTTTGAAGCTTGTGGAGTTAGCTTGAAACATAGGAAAGAAGACCACTGCGTCCAGGCCTTCACCTTCGGGAGCACCAAAGCATGCCAGAACGGGAGCCTTTTCCTCCGCCACCGCCAATGCACCTCCAAGCCGGGCCCAAGCGGCCTGAGGTAATCTCCCTCTTCCTCCTCATGTGCTTAATAAATATGAAATGCATTTTAACAAGAACACATTGCTCGCTTTGATTCGGTTGCTAATAGATGAATTATCAGACCTAAGTATATGGATGTTGATATGTTGAGGAGTCTTAGCTTATAGGATAACTTACATGAGTTGCTTAAGGCTACAGGATGAGTGGAGTTCATGACTTTAGATAAGCCCGTGTATGAGCACCTTTGTTGGGAGTTTTTAAGCTCCCTTAAGGTGGATTGGACTACTCCCTATCAAAACCGGCCCGTACACTTCCAATTTCATTTTTTGAATCGATTGTTTGAGGCCAACCTTGCGGAGTTTGACCGCAGATTGCATCTTCCTCATGGTGGGGTTTGGACCGCTGGTCATGAGAATTTTAATGTTCAAGAATTTTAGTCTGAAATAACCTGTGATTAGCGTACTGAGGTAGTTAACAATTATGAGAGTCCTGTTACCTATAGCACCAGTGGCTCCAAAGCCACCTCAATTTGCAACCCCACCCTTCGGTACCTTCATAGGCTCATTGTCAACACCATTTTCACTTGGCATGAGAGCCAAAGCCGAGCCCGCTTGAGTTCCTTCTTTGGTGCATCCTTAAGAACGAGCGTTTTGATACGGGAGCTTTTATTCCCCACCAATTAGTCTCCCAAGCCTCCCCACCCGAGTCTCCCATTTCTTGTGGTGGACTTATCACAGCCATTGCATATGCGTGGGGGTTAGAAGCCTAAGTTGGGCAATTGAACCCTTTCTTTCCGAGGGGTGAGGCTCAATTTAGTTGCGTGCACTCGGATGGAGATGTTTAACATGTAGGGTGGCTGTGTCTTCCATAACCATCATGGTCGGTCTCTTTTTGCACTACCAAACCCTGCTCGGACCACTTGTGCCAACCCTTCTAATTGGGTCTATGATGATGATATTCATGCGGAGTCTGTTGAAGAGCGAGACCAACCCCAAGGTGGGAATGTTAGTAGGAGTGCTCATGGTGTGTGAATGGAGGATGTAGCCGAGAGTTCCAGGGTGAGACCCCCCGATGACTAGGAGTCACGCTGAGGTGAGCTCCTCGGGCTTCAATGAAGCCCATTTCTACCAATACATGGACGACCACTTTTCCTGCCTCAACCTAAGGCTCTATTCCGTTTATGAGCGGCAACAGTAGGCCGCTCAAGATCAGAGTGAGATGCTTTGGTGACAAATGGAGTTTGATCATCGGCAACATAACTTAGAGCACCATGTTTATTACGCATATGAGCATCATGGATGGCCCTACCCTCCACCCGAGTGAAGGCTTAGCAGCCCCCCTAGCCCTTATTGATGGACTATGAGTTTCTCCCCCTTCCCTTTTCTATTGCTCTCTTTCGTTGCTTATTCATTGGGGATAATGAATATCTCTAGCATGGGGGTGAGCTAGCATATGTATTAAGGGGTCGTGCGGCAGGAGTTGTTTATTTTGTCTTTGGGGATGTCGATTGAGGAATTATAGTTCGTTGGCTTGGTCTAAATGATGGGTGTTGGGAATGATAGGTGTGTATATTTGTACAAGTTAATCCATTGGGTAGGTAATCCACCTAGGCACATTCTAGGAATCATTGCATGTCTAAGCCTTGCATGATTAGGAAAATGTTAGCTTAGGGCATATAGATTTCTACATTGCATTGCATATATATGTTTGTTTTTCTTTCACGATCTTGAGGAATAATGTCGACAAGAAGATTATTGGGACTTGCAAGGTACATCTCTCTTCCCTACTCTTTATTTTCCTTCTTATTGATGTCCTTTTTAGAAAAAAAAAATTCGGAAAAAAAGAAAACAAATTTGAAAAAAAGAGGTTGACATAATGAAAAAAGGTTTTAAAAAAAACCCTTCTATGATGAGAATTCATGGCGTGATTGTTGATTAATTAGCTTGGTGGCACACTTGGGTTATGATTTTTGTGTTGGTTGGTGGAGCATGATAGTGTGAAACTCCTTGGATGATTTCTTTACCTTGTGTGCATGCCTTTGCTTTTGAGTATCTTTTATCATGTCTTGGAGGGTCTTTACTAGTGGTTGTTTCATTTGGTAAAAAGTGCCACCGGGGATGTTAAACCTGTGAGGTTTGAGCCTAAATTTGACCACTCATCTTTAGTAGCTTTTTCTTTCCTTCTTGTGTGGCTCATCTGTGATTGCAATGCTAGAACTTGGCTAAGTCCTCTCTAATGCCGCACCTAAGCAATACGTACCATTTTGAAATGATTGAAGCATTCTTTGATTATTAACTACAAGCCTAAAAAGCCACCTAAGTGATGATTGAAACTCCTTTGTTCACCCATTTTGAGCTTTCCCGTTATTTGTTATCTCCACAATTTCACCTATGGCCCAAATACACTCTCCACCCTTTTGCCATTAGAGACTAGTGGGGTGACAATCTTTACGATGATAGAAGTAATCTTGGGTGTTGATATATTTGTAGGGGGTGTGCTTTCTGGCGATTTGTGATTGAAAAAAAATGGGAAAGAACGGCAGCCGTGTTATTTTTGATGTCCCTAGTATTAAACTCTTCGTTTTAAGCTTGCTTGAAAAAAACTTTGAAAAAAAATGAAAAAAAAAATGAGCAGGCCTCTTTAGTGAGCAAAAAGAAAGAAGGAAATAAAGTGTTTTCAAAGTTGATGCCTAGAACATTGTCCCATCCGTAAAAATCAATCAGGTTCCTTTCTTAAGTGCTGTAAAATAAGGGGTTGTTGTTAAAGCTTTCAACTTTGGTGTGAAGTATGGTTGTGTCCCCATTTTCTTGTCATGAAGTTCTCGCCCCCTAGCCTTGTGGCTATTTAGCTCCACTATTCCCCAAAGTTTTTCCCCCGTTCTCACCCTTACCTAAGACCTCGTTACAACCCTTCAAAGCCCTCTTGATCGATTTTGTGTGCGTTTTTACCACAAGCGGTGGTGGATGAGGACTCCTCTAATCCTATAGTTTTTGCATGATCGGCTTAAGTGTTGAGAATACCTATGTATGCATTCAAACACTTGGAGATGAGAGTTCCACTTGACCAAAAGTAAGGTTCTCCCCAGATCGCCCTTACCCCCCACTAGCTAGCTACCTTCATGCTTGCTTTGAGTATCTCACTTAGGCTTGGTATGCGCTTTTAGGTGATGTGATTCCTAAGTGGTTTCAAGTCTATCTTGCTCCTTCGCCACATCTTTGTCATTTCTTGATTTGTGCAACTTTGCTTGATCAGTTACCTTTTATCACCATTACCTGAGAGGGGTCTTTGAGGTTTTGACTCTTCCCGTCCATTTAATTTTAAGTTCAGCTTGCTTGAGGACAAGCAAGAGCTAAGCATGGGAGAGTTGAAAAGCCTCAATTTTGACTAATCCCCTACCCCCTTTTGTGGCCTTTTCCCCGTATTTCTCCTTTGTTTTAGAGGGATTTGAACAAGTTTTGTCTCCTCTAACATTATTACCTTGTTTAATCCCCTTTTTGACTTTAATATAGGTATTTTTTGAGTTATTTAAGGAAGAAGGGCAGCTAATACATGGAAAAAGGCAATTGCAAGGTAAAGATGGGTCACGCGAAGGCCTGAGGGGAGTAAGAAAAAGTGAAAATTTAAGGCACGGGACAAGCGACAGCCATCGCACACTCGACAGCCTAGCCGATGCCTGCCTGCAAGAGATGCCCCTAATCCAGGAGGTGGCGACGGCCGGCCATCGCGTATGCTATAGGCCGTCACCAAGCCATCTTCATGCCATTGCCTAGACGACAACTGTCACCTTTTCCCAGTTTTTGACCTATATATACCCCGTTTTGCCTAATTTTGAGGTTATGCTTAATTTTCCCCTTCTAACAGGACTGTAAACATTTTCTAGGCTTCATTTAGGGTTAAGAGTGATTAACGTTCCTGGGTTTTTGTTGATTGAAGTTCTTGAAGACTTTCATTCTCCATTCCATTAATCTAAGTTTGTTCTTCTTTCCCTCTCCTTTCCTCTTTACTTGGTTTTGCTTAGTTTGCTTGATCATGCTTGGTTGTGATTATTAGTTTGTTACAATGATGATCAGTGAGTAGTTTTTCTCAACTTGGGTTGGAGATTAGAAGCTAGGATGGCTTAATAAGCTTGGTGTGATCTTGTCTTGCCTTAATTTTCAAGTTATTTATAGGTCTCATTCTCTCCTCACCAAGTGTTTGATGAAATGCATGAAAGGCCATTTCATCCAATACTTGGGGTGAATGATCACACCGAGAGGTGGACATCCATCCTGTGTGGATAGACGAAAAGGGATCAAGTCTTGGGTATGAAAATAACCCAAGGCTTTGGTAGGTGCAAGTTGGCTATTTTCAACCTTAGCCTTCAAGCCCCCATGAAAATAGGTGGGCTTGTAGATTAAGGTTGCCCTTACTCTCTGAAAGAGGTTTGGGCGATCTTAATGAGCTAATCACCCCCTTCGATCATTTGTAGATTGAGCCAAATTCGAGAACTCATACCCAACAGGAATAAATAGCCATTAGCGACTAATCCGCGGTCCAAGTCCTTTTTCCCATTGAAAATTTATACCTTTTCTTAGTTAATCCTTACTTACCAGTTGCTCAAATTTATCTCTCACCTTTCTATATTTGACCTAAATCACTAAGTTAGGTATCCTAATTGTTCTCAGAGGACGACACCTAAGTGCACCGCTAAATACTGTCCACTTGCAGTATAAATTTAAAGCTTATTTCCAAGCGAACAACTTGAATGCCCTTTAGGCTTAAGACATGGATGTTGCATTGGCCGCATCCTCTCCATTGGGCTTATTTGAAAAGATCCAATGTCTTATCTCAGGATGATCCAAGCAGCCTGATGCTTTAATATACGCAAAAGATCCAATGTTGGTTTTGACTTGAGAGAAGGTCTCTTTCATCTTCATAATATGAGCTTCATCTTTCTTCTGAAGCCTATGGGGAAAACAGGCAAAGGCATATGGACTTTCTCAATAGAAGAATGAGAAGAAGAATCCCTAAAAGGTAAGGGATCAACTGAATAAGAAGAAGCTTTCTCCTTTGGCTCCTTTTTATTAGAAGGTGACTCAGAAGGTAGAGGCGTATCAGAATCATCAGGGACACCATCAGTGGGATCCCCCAACTTAGTGGATAAACCAGTTTTTGAAGAGGAAGGAGAAGAAGAAGATTTTTGAAAGAAGTGGTGAGAAAGCATGTAGGGCTTATTAGGATTTCTCACTTGGTTATCAATCTCTCAACCAGATCGAAGAGATATAACTGCATTCAATTTCCTCACTGGATCACTAAGGTTAGCACCAGATGAAAAGGAGGCACGATCAACCCTTGGGGTTTACCTTAGGTTGACTTAAAAAAGTACCTGGCTCCCTAGAAGATGATGCTAATTGGAAAACTATTTAGTCATCATTCTCATCATTTTTTCCATGTTAACATTTATTAATCTCTCCATGTTACTATTAATTCTCCTCTCAATTTTGTCAATATCAGTATAACTAGGAGGAGGTTAAACTTGAGCAACATGAGGTGGAGGTTTATGTGCATTGGGCACACCTGGAAAAACCGATCTCTGAAAAGAATTGGAAGGATGGGAGATGGGCTGGGAGTTAGAAACCGCAGCATGGTCCATTACTCCAAGAAAAATTAGGATGATTTCTCCACCCTGAATTGTAATAAGGAGAAAATGGGTTGTTCTTAGATCTCTGAAAAGCCATACTCACTTCCTCTTATCCAGTTGCTAATTGGTGAGCAAAATAAGGAAAAACTTCCCAAAGAATGATCTAAGGCCTGACAATGAGAACAAGACACTGTGGAAGTCTGAGATAACTGGGGCATCAGGGGAGTCAACCCCTTCAATTTGTTTTCTAAAACAGCAATCTTAGACTCTGAGTGACTCACATCAGAGACAAAACGCAACCTACCCCTTGCGAACCTAGAACTTAGGCTATCGTCACGAGCGATTGCCCACTGCATGGTCTTCTCAGCTAAGTCATCTAAAAATTCCCAAGTAGCTGAAGCGCTCTTAGAAAGAAAGCCACCGTATTAAATGGACTCTACCATGGTTCTAGTATATTATCAATCCTTCATATAGAATCTGACACAATCGTGATAGGTCTAAACCATGATAGGGACATTTGGCCAAAAATTTTTGAACCTATCAAAATATTTCCAAAATGATTCCCTACCTAATTGCGTAAATTGATTAATCTCATTCCTAGCTTAAAAATCTTGGCATTAGGAAAATATTTTCTTAAGAACAATCTTACAAAATTATTCCAAGAAATAATAGAATTAGCAGCTAAGCTATACATCCAATATTTTGCAGAGTCTTTCAATGCAAAAGGAATCAACTTCATTCGCACAACATCAATAGGGATATTAGGGAAATACATCATAGAACATACTTCTTCAAATTTTGTCAAACATGAATAAGCATCCTCTAAACCTGGGAATTTAGGGAGCATTTCAGCAAAGTGAGGTCTCAATTCGAAAGTCGCATTTGGTCCTTGGTCAGGTATAGTGAAACAAGATGGCAAAGGAGTTTTTGGAGGATAGAAAATATCACTCAAAGATCTTTCTTGTGCTATTTTTTACACTTCTAATTCACGCCAAGTTCCAGTTCAGGTTCCGGTTCCAGGTCACGGTCGGGTTCACTCCTAGCAAGTCTATTATTTTTAGGGTCTCTAATCCAAACAGTCATGTAAATCCCACACCCTCACCAAAGGATCTATTTTTAGGTCCTTCTCTTTTTCTAATTTTATGGATTTTGGATTTTTCTATTTTTTTCTTTTCTTTTAAAACAGAAAGCAAAATAAAAAGGTGAATCAAGCCTAAAAACAATATAAAAACACAAAGTAATCCAACCCTACAAAACCACAAAAACAAAAACCACAAACAAACTAAAAGAAGGTCGAAAATAAACTAAACCAACACAAGCCAAATCTAAAAATAAAATTAAAACAAAAAATAAAACACCTAAAATTAGAACTCTATACACAATAAATTCAACACAATCATAAGGGACATGAATTAATTTTTTTTTTCAAAATTTTCCTATCCCTAAACTGTGCAGAATATTTCAAATAGAATATTAGTTTTGAAAATCACAGAAAATTCCAGAAGGTCCCAAACATTCCAGAAAAATTCACACAGACTCTAAGCATTATACTTAATTCACAAAAAAAATATCAGCACAACAAGAATCACACTGAAAATGCTCCGATAAATTCAAATAGAATCTAAAATTGATGAAAAACTGACACTGATGTTACTATTTCTATTCTACTCTTTTTGTTGCACATACACGAGATTTGGTTAGTACTATTTTTTCGGCAGTAAATAACCTCTAAAAATCAAAATGAAACTAATCTAAACAAAAATCAAAATACCAAATTAATTCAAAAATCAAAAATAGTCTAAACTAAATTACTAAAACTAAATAAAAACTCAAGTAAAATAAAAAATCACAATTATAAAACTAAAACAAAAATTACTCAAATGACTTGAATAACTAAACTATGGCTCGACGCAACCGAATTTCACAAATCCATGTCCGGCAACGGCACTAAAAACTTGTTGTAAATTTTGCAAGTATATGGTTTATCATCGTAGTGTTTACAGGTGTTGTCCTCAGGGATTGGTTGAAATTGGGTTGCTAAATTCTTTTATGCTAAAATTCGATGGATTAAAAATTAATGACTATAAATCAACCTCGATGAATTACTAAATTACAGGGCTGAACGCGAATAACTACACATTGAATTGAGCAAGGCAAAACAAGCATGAGAAATGGCACAAACAAGAATTCTGTTTCTGGACCAGAATTCTATTTGTTCACCTCCTAACTCCTTCAACCTCAGTCAAAGTACCGAAATTATGTTGTTGTACCAACAAGAATGGGAGCCTAGATTTTCAAAGCTAAAGAAGGGTTGAGCACATGCCATAATAGAGACGAGTAGGAGGAAATTAGTCTTGAATCAAACCCAGATTAAGCATACCTCAATCCAAATATCAAATAATCAATTTCAAGTGTAACAAATTCAGAACCGAACAATGAAAAACGAAAGAGAATAATGTTGATTAAACTCAATTTTGATACAAAACTACAGCGAAGGAAAAACAATGAGAACTCTAAACCCTTCTCTACTCTCCTCCCCCTCAGCTCTACATTTGACCCCTTATTTGAAGACCCAAAACACAACCCTTGTTTTTCGCCCATTGATGACATTAAACTTGAGTTACTCTTCAACCCACAACCACAAACTAATGATTGATGCCAAGTAACGGATGGGGGAACTAAATTTCAGAAATGATAGGGGAGAAAGAAGGGAGTGGTGGTTATGGATGGCAAAGAAGATGAAGAGGCTCAGCTTTGAGGAAGAAAATAGAGTTCGGGTCTTCTGGGTTGGTGTTAGGCAATGAAAGGAGAAGACCCAAACCACAACTGGGGATCATGTGCTCAGCGTGTGGGTAGTTTAAGTGTGGAAGGGCTGGAAAGAGGGGGAAAGGAGCTGCAGATTGGGTTTCTATTGGGCAGGAGGATAGAATTGAGCCTTGGGCATATGGGTCGCAAGTTGAAGAAGCTACTGGCTGAAGATAAGGGAGCCCAGCCTGGGAGAGAGAGGGAGAGGAAAAAGGAGAAGACGGGTCTGGCTGCACAATTGGGCTGCGCAGAAGGAATAAGGGAAGGGCCTTGCTTCTTCTTATTTCCAAAACTAATCCAATCTACCTTTCATTCCCTTTCGATAAGTAACTTGGCCATTTTCTTCTGACTTCTGAATTCCTGCAAAATATACAAAGTATATATTAAAATCCTAATCTAATAATTTATTTTGAGCAAATATTAGATAATGAAATGGTATAAAATGCATCATTTTTAGGTTCAACACACAGTGACCAAGACGATGATGCCAAACATCCCCAGAGTTGGAAACCATCAGAAGAGCTAGGTGGGATACAGGAGAAGGTAGGATATAAATGCCACCATTACTCATACCTCAAAGGAGAGTTGTCCCTGTTGCCTTGTCCTTAACATGCATAGTAGAAGAGTCAAAACCAACTTCATAATTATTATCTTTATATAATTTTTAACCTGAGAGCAAATTATATTTTAGTTGGGGCATGTGCAGAACATTATTAAGTGTAAGTGGCAAGGCAGAAGTACGTAAATGCACTTGGCCAACATGACGGATAGGCAAATGAGTTCTATTACCAAAAATAGCAGAATTTGAGCCATTGTAAGTGAGTTTAGCAGAGAGAATACCTTTCGAAGGCGTCATATGAGAGGAGACAGTCGAGTCAGGGTATTAGAAAGCATCGTAAGTTTCACAGATTGGATAGTGGTGAGAGCATTCTGTCTTAAAGTGGAGCTAGCTTGGGCAAAAGCAGGGAAGTAACAAGGACAAAAAGGGGCAGTGTGACTTGGGGAGAAACAAAGTTCACAAACAACTACAGTAGAGGAACCCTGACCACTAGATGTTGAGGACTAATGTTGTGTTCCACATTCGCTAGTATTGTTGGACCCTCGACCTCGACCACCATTACCCTCGGTTAGAACAGTTGCCACGCCAATTACCCCCATGCCCACATTCGGAGTTGTTGTACTTGGGAGCTTTACGAGGATTATTGGAAGGAGCAGAGGCCATGGTGGAGGTTGCAAGAGCCTAGTGAGAGGTAGCATTATTGGATGACTCGCATAAGTGAGTTACCTGGGGTTCATACATGATAAGTTCGGTGCAGAGTTCATCAAAGGTGAGATGTCCTCCAAAATAAGTAGCAGCAGTCACAAACACCTCATATTGGTCATCCAGGCCATCAATGGTGTATTAAACCAGTTCCTAATCAGTTAAGTGAGAATTAATGGCAGCAAGAGACTCGGAGATGTTTTTGATCTCTTGAAGAAAGGAATCCATCGGTTGAGAGGCCTGCTTCTTTAAATTCATAAGTCGACGATGTAGTTCCAATCTTCTGGTGAGGGTAGCAATTTGAAACCGCCTATGAAGGTGGTCCTAAATTTGATAGAAATGAACCGAGTCATGAACGTTAACAAGCATATCTCCAGAGATAGCAGCAAATAGAAGAGAACAGAGCATCTGGTTAACCCAAAGCCATTGAGAAAACAATGGATTTATCACTTGTATCATAGATAGTGGTGAACGGTGGCGAAGTAGAGCCATCAACAAGGCCGAGAAGATTATAAGAGATCAAAGAAGCAGTGAATTCAGTCCTCTAATTCAAGTAGTCATCGATGGAAGTAAGAGGCACCGAACAAAACTCGTGATATTGATGCTTGCTGGGAGGCTTGGCAAGGAAGGGTAGAGCGGCAATGAGGAGTAAGACAGCCCACCTAGATGCATAGCTTGGAGCTAATGTAGCAATGGGTTAAATGATGAAGGCGGCTCAGGGCGATGAGACCATGGTTCAGCAGTAGCCAAGCCGGATGTTGGCGATGCCCATTGCAGTGCTGCCAATAGGACGGCCGCAGGGCCCGGTTGAAGGGGGTAAACGGTAGCAGGGAGCATGGTTAACACGAGGATGATGGGGAAACCGCAGGCTCGGTAATAGCCGCAGACAAAAAGGAGGGTGACGGGATTGCTAGATTAGTAACAGAGCATGGCCATGCATGAGCGGCAGTGGGTTGAAAGACTGAGACTGGACCATAGTGGAAGATGCTGTAGTGTTGGTAGAGATAATGGGAGATCAAGACCAAAACAAGATGGCGGCGTAATAGGCGGTGGGGCAGGCATGAATTCTAGCAACAACAATGAATTTCAACTGAATAAAGGGAAAAAACCCACCGAGGAAGATTCGACTGGGACGCAGCTGGCATAAGGAAGTCTGGGCAGCACGAAAGAAGCTGGGCTGCGTGAATGCAGTTGGGCAATGCAACTGGGTTGAAGTGGCGGTGCCGCTGGCTTGCATAGATGGTGCGGTTGGCTTTCACCAGCTAGGTGGCTAGGGTTATGAGAAGAATTCTTTTTTTTTTTTGGGGTTTGGAAAAATTAAAAAGTCAGCTCTTGTACTATGAGAAAGAATTTGTGGTAAAAACTGACTCATGCAATTAGCGAACCGGGGTCCTATATTTATATTAATATGTACAATTATAGTTTACATAAATAAATACATATATTTGGCATACAAAATGCTTTAATATCTCCTATTAATATATAGACATGTATACACACACACACACACATATATACATATGCATCTATATCTATATATATGTATATGTATATGTATATATATATATATATATATATATATATATATATATATATATATATATAGTCTAGTCAAGGTTGAGATACTCTATATGATGAGTGGAATGGTACAATTCTAGCTATTGGATATGATTGAACGGAGTAGATTAAAGTAGGGATCACATGAGCTACTCTCAGGTGGTGCTCTCCCCCCCCCCCAAAAAATTTCCTCGGCATTCATTTCGCTTCCTTCCTCTGGCTTCCTTGCTTTCTGTTTCTTCTCCCATCTTTTGTTATTTTGCAGCTTTTTCATCAAGTTTTCATGTTGAAATTTGTTCTACGTTCTTCCAAGCTTGTAGGATTTGTTCTATGAGGTGAATTCGGTGTTAAGAATTCGTGTTCACAACTATTTTTGGTAATTTGCTGTGAGTTGCTCGGGTTTGTGGTTCTCATAGGGTTTAGCTAGTTTTGTAATTGAAACTCTATTGTTGATTTATTTTTCAAGTGTAGGATTGACATCTTCAATAAGATCTAGGGTTTCGAGATGAGTTTGCTTATTTGAGTTTTTGAATTTTATAATTTCTTTAGGATATTGAGTTTAACTTGTTGTTTTCAGGTTATGTTGAAATTGGTTGTGTAATGAGTGATCAATAGAAATGTAATTAGTGATTAATAGGCAAGATATTAGCAATCATCTAAATATGTGTTTATTTCTTTTCTCATTGCTTGTAATTCAGCCCTTTTCTATTTGGCGATCAATATAAGTGTCATTAATGATTAATTGGCATAAGGCTAGTGAGCTCTTAGTTGGATGTGAATTTTTGGTCATCATGCATTGGAAATTCAATGCTTAGAATTGCTTTAGATTTCGATTCTTGTGTTGTTGGCAATCAATAGACATTTTATTAGTTATGGTTAGATTTGTGATTAGTGATCATTTGTCATAAGACTAGTGATCACTTGAATAAATGCTTCCTTTTTTGCAATTGCTTTTAGAATTTAGTCCTTATGTTGCTGGTAATTGATAGACATGTTATTAGTGATAAATAGAGTTGTGATTACTAATTATTTCCAATATAGCACAATTGGACCCAAAGTTGCTTTGATTTCTAGCCCTAGTTACTAAGATTGACCTTTCCTAACCTGGGCTCCCCTAAAACCTAAAGCATCGATACATAGTCCTCAAGGCTAGGGTCATTGAGTTATACAAGAACATATGCAAGCACACATATGAGTTCCACCCGAACCCAGAATTCTAAGTTACAATTGATTCAGGCAAGATTTAGAATAGTTCTTTCTCGACCCAAATGCTTAGTATGTCATCTATGGGATGCATGGTAAGACAAGAATGTTTCAATTGCTTCCCCGCATCATATGGACTGGGAAAGTGCGGCAAGAGTGGATGAAATAGACGTAGGCTTAGTTAGAAGTCAAAACGGACCTACTGAGTTCACCAACCATTTTTCTAAGGGGTAGTAGCAGGGTCTAAATCCTAGAGGCACTGTTAATTTGGTTAGGGCATCACCTTTAATGCAAAAATACCTAATCCAAGTGTAACTAAAATAATTTCGCTTATTGAATTTTATATCTCACCTTCTTTTAAAAAAAAGTCTCCAGTGGAGTTACCACTATAAGAACCATAACCCCAGGGCACCTATCCCAGGTGCTATCTCCTATGAATGGTCAAACTCATTTGGTAGATGTTTTATTTTGCAATTAAATCAAATTTATTTTTGCAAAAAATAAATTTAGGCTACTAAATTGTTGGCGCAGCCAAGAAGGCTAGACGTCTGATGGCCAAAGCCTAGTCCAAGCTCTCTTGGCTGGATCCTAGTAGTAGCCCGTGCGTGGCCCAAAATTTGGGATGCTGGTCTAATCTAAGAACTTGGCTGGGTTCCTAGGGCAGCACCAAGCCTTGATTCTGATCTAGATAGTGTTACTATCGGCATCCCGAACTGGTTTTCACCAATTCAGAAAACACAAAGCAAAAGGAATGGAAAAAAGATAAAAAAGCAATGACCTTTAGTCAATAAAATTGCTAATGAGTTTTATGGAAAGCTTATAAACCAAATCTACTCTTCGAAGTGAATCGTAAATCGATGGGAACAACTGAAAGGGACACTGAAAGGAATACCAAAAGGGATTGCTAGTTCGCTTCAAAAAGATTTTCAAGAGGCCCCAGAGTAATCCCTAGTGTGGGGACTATCTTGACTCCATAGGCTCGAACTGAAGATCTAGATTTAGGATGCAATGGTTTGATGACATGATGGAGTGCATCACATCATTGTTCGTCATCACTGACGGCTACTAATTAATATGATAAATTAGATCTTAATTACACTATCAAACATTCATGCAACATATTAGTATCAATCATGTCAAATCATGTAAATCAAACATAATAAAAAAAACCTCAAAATAAAGCAAGTAATTATAGCGAACAATGAGCTACTTGAAAATTACATCTTTACCAAACCTGGAGTCAAAAATCATGAAAAGAAAGACGATAAAGATATAACGAGAAAATTTAAATGATGCCCTCAGGATTATACACCTGATTTACTTAGGAACCTATCAAAGTAATGCCTTGTAATGATTAACCCGACCTCTCCTTCTTAATGCATTCAATATATAAAGTGTTTTTCTTAAGATTTCCCTAGTCTCTACCCCTCTGATTTCCAGTAATCTTTTACCAGAAATCTCTAGTGATTTTTCAATGTTCTAACTAACGGAAATTCGATGTCTGTGACCCTAGGGGGCAACCCCCTTTTATAGTGGTTGAGAGCATAGTATGAATCAGTTTAGAGAAAGGAGACCTAATCCAACTCTCACTAAACTTAATCTAAATGAGTGAATTAGTCCAACTAGGATTCTAATTGATTGGACATGGTGAATTAATCCAACTTGAGTTTTGGTTAGTCAATCATAGTTTAGGCAGACAAGAACTCGAAGAGGAGAAAAAATTAGGAGCCCGACCGAGTTCCCTGTTAAGTGAACCATACGGATTTGCTTGGATCAGGCCCGTTGGGCCAGCCTCTCTCGCTATCTCCTTTGTTTTCCTTTTTTATTTTGAACTCAAATTTATTTAGAGATGACTCTAGTAGGACCCCAAACACTCAAGTTGGGGTATAATTTTTAACATCAGGCAATTAAAAATGAGGCGTTGTTTTTAGGCATCTACAACAGCTCATTCCATTGTTTAACATTTTTACTGACTACAATTGTCTCTCCATCAAGTGTTTCCATAGTCCAATTCATCAGGTAAGACTTTCCTTTCAACAGTGAGAAACTCAATCTCTTTCTTTCCATGCCATTTAACAACCACATTCATAAAGTTATCCTTAGTAACCTGATGAAATCTCTGCCTAGGCCTATTAGGGGAGATAACAAGATATCATAAAGTATCTCTAAGCACTTTCTATAATAGGTCTAGGAAGAAATTAACGGGCATCTTTAACCAAATCAATCATATTGCTCAAAGTCTTTCTTTTCCCAACTTTAAGTTTCCATCCCTTATACTAAAGAAACACCATAAATTTTGAGTTCATCTATACCAACAAAGCACAACAGAAAAACAAAACACAAAGGCATTACCTAACCATTCATATTTCACAAACATATCAAGCTAATTCCCATATATTTATTCAATTTTTAAAAAAATTTTAACCCAAGTGCTGAAATAAAAAACCTAGGTCGTTGTTTTTACTTTTGAACTTCTAATAACTTTACAAAATGTAAATTTTACAAGGGAAGCTAGAATCCTTACATTAATGCCTCCAATCAGTTATCAAAAGTTGAATCTCATTCATAGGTAGCTGAAGCTTTAGATGCAATGGTAGAAGTTCACTGTTGGTATTCTAGTGACAAAATGAAAAGCACGATCTTTCATAAACAGTTGCTGCATCTTCAGGTTACGTGCGCTTTCTTAAATGGCGGAAAATCAAAGCCTAAGTGCTTCTATAGTGGTCATTGTTTAAGGTTTTGCTAGAATGCTACAGTTAGGTAAAAGGAAGGTTGACAATTGTTTTGCTGATTTGACATAAAGGTGCCAACATTTACTATAAATTCTCTCGATCCTTAAATGTACATCACGTTTTTTAAAATTGAGGGAAAACCAACCCAACAACAAAGCCTATCAAATGTCTAATGGTTGTTGTTTATTTCTAATTAGTTATATTAGTATTATATCATTTCCTACTATTTAAGGTACATATAACTTTTTCTTCTCCTTTGTTACTAATTATAATTAATGTTACTTAAAATAAGAATGTCATGTGTTTGTTACCTTTGTTTATCAAATGATTTTCAACTTCTAAAATATTTTCTCAAAATCTTTTATATGAGTCTATTGGAATTTATCTCTCTACTGGTAGTTATGTCTTTAGAGGTAAGACCGCCTACCTCTAAATCTTCCTAGTATCTACTAAAGTGACACCCATATTGGGAGTTGTTGTTGTTACTGTTGTAGATTGGGGACTAAAAGTTATTTTAAAAAATGTCAAGTAAAGATGAATATCTCCAAAATAAAATAAAGTGCACCTTAACAACATAGTTGGGGAATCAAACCTAAGAATAATAGTTGATCAACAAGTCGAAGTCACGTTTAATTAGCTCTTGGCTCAGACCCATTCTTCGACTAAAATCAAGGGGGTTCAAAGCAATCTTTTTTATCTGTTTTTTTTTTAAAAATTAAAGTAGGAAAGGGAAAATAGACATGTGAAGCTTAAACTAATGTGCAATAAAGGAACTATAGTGAGTTAAAAATATCACATGACAAACTTAAAAACTCACCAAGCTAACTCGACTTGATTTGTCTTGATGTGATTACATTTATAATATAATGGCATATTTGACTTATGAAACGCTCATACCTATTTTTGATTTTTTTTTTCAACCAACATTAGAGATTTATAAATAAACTAATTTGATGAGATTTTACACAAACACTAACAATTAAGACTTTGATCGATTCAAGCCCAAAACAAACAAAAAGACGAATTCAAAAAATCTAATTCAAACCTATAAGTATAAGCTATTGTGAAGAAGTGTTAACAAAATAGTGTACTACCTAAATCACTAAACGCCAGCTTCCACCATTTATTTTTATGGCTTGGGTTATCTAAGGTCAACCATATATTTTTATGCCTTGGGTATTTAAGGTACATCTCCAGGCTCCACCCGTGCAATGCATCAGGACACCATATAAAAGTATGTAAAGTGCCAATTTTGGTGTTAACAATCTTTCCATAGAAAGAGAGACAGAGTCTATTTTACCTTCAAAGGAGCTTATATATTACTTTCACAATATGAGCACATATTTAACGTTTACAAACTTGAGGACCCCCATTTCTTTTGCAATGCCCCAACTCATAATCATGACATTAGTCTCAATCAACGAACAATCAATGGTGAATATAGTGAAATTATTGGGGCGTTATCACCACCCTATATAGGACAAAGCTATGCTAATTAACATGTACAAACCTGGTAACAAATTATAGGCATACAACTAATTCACCCTAACTCAAATGTCAATCCAATAACCTTTGAAGCACATGCTCCGAAGACTCAAGACCTTCAGAAATGTCATGGTGAGCTTGTTTAACTCTTTTGATTGTCTCCTTGCTATGAGGACTGCACAATTTGTCCGCCTAAAACATGAAAACACAAAACATTCCAAGAGTGAGCCGAAACTCAATACGTTCACTCATATACTATAAAGATAGAAACTCATTTTTTTCTGTGAATGGCTGCAGTTCAATTTATTTAGTTTGAAACCAAAGAGAGCGAGAACGATAGTAAAATTATTACCGGTTATTATCTAAAAGTGGCACCAAAATTGATGAACCACATGTATACTACAATCATTGAATAGGTGTGCACCTGCCAAGCCGATCGAATAGCCTAACCTGAGGCCACGCAGGTAAAATAAAGGATGTAAGCCCTGATGGTGGGCCCACTTAATTACATGGCAAAGCAATACCTAAAAATGATTCATTAAATAATTATATATTATGAGACTTTGGTATTTAAGAAAACATATAAACTTTTGAAGGGTACAGGCAGTAAACGTATCTAAATTCTTGAAATCTCTCCCCCTTTTAAGAAATATATATGTTTATGGCTTGCCAACGACAAAAAAGACCTCATTTCTTTTCCAAATGTATATTGGTATGGTTAGCAGGGTTTCAAGTGATCTTTATTGGTTTCAACTTTAGGAAGTAATTTATAATTCTGCTTAGTGTTTTTTTCTTAGGTACTACTGTTCCCATGATCACTTGCTTAACCATGCATATGGTCTTGCTTTTCCCCTTTTCATATCATCATCATTATTATTACTAATGGTATTAAAGCTATTATTGTCCTTATTAGTGTTAATGTTGTTGCCCCTATTTTTTATAATAGTATAGCTATTACGATTATTATTGAGAAAAATTTATCATTAGCTCTTAGGAAATACGTCATTGTTACCCAAAAGAACCTCACTCAACTTTCAATTATATCCTTGGTATTACCCATTAGTCATTCTTAACATTAATTATAATCTATAATCTTCATTACTTGATTAAATTATATAGTGCTCTTAAATCTTGAGTCTCTCTCAATTTCTATATCCAGCATTAATTCATCATTTATGTAAAGATGGCTCCTGGAATTCAAATTCACCATCTCATCATATTTTATTATTGTATTAAGGTCTACCTTAGAAAATTTATATCTTCCACCCCTGACATCATATTGAGATTTGAAACCCCAACAGGGAAAGATTAGGAAGTGCTGCAACTCTTTTCTTCATAGTGCAAAACACAATCACCACAACACAATCCCTAAAATTGAGCTTAAGCAAAACCGTGTATAGGTCCAGTTTTCTCTAAGTAGCTTTAGTAAATCGGCCATAAATTTGTCAACAAAACTCGTAGTCAAGTGATTCTAGACGCAATTGATAGGTCACTCATTGACCTACTTATCCACCAAAAATCAAATTTTTCGACGCTTCAATTAGTATCGGTTTATTTCTAAAGTAGCCCCTGTTTGTGGGCCTTACTACAGCCCTAAATGTCTTTTTCCCTCAACGTCAAGTGTCCTCACTCTTCTCTAACCTTTTCCCAGCACACCCCATACTCCCACAACCTTTGGTTATATTCAAAACAATTAACAATCCTCAAAATTCAACAAATTTAATTATAAAAGCTCCACCTTATAGCTCATGCTCAATATTCAAGTCCCTCGTGAATACCAACAACACTTACTCTTCTAAATAGACAAAATCATCATGATAAACTCTAAATTGGCATGAACTAACATTCATCTAAGCTAAAATAATACATTAACTAATTGAATTCGGGAGTAAAGGGAGGAAAAATAAGTGAGGGGGAAGTTAGGGTTCACCTCCAAAATACCAAGAGCAAAGCTAGAAGGGAATGGAGGTAGAGAGGTAATAGTGTTGGGGCTGCAGCAGGCCTAGTGGTGGCCTACTGGTGGCACGCAGCAACCCTGCGCCATGGCAAACAGGGGCAAAACAAAGCAGAGCAGGGAGGAAAGAAAGTTGAGCATGAGAAGTGGTGGGATTCTTATACGCAAATTCGCAAGAGGGAAAGAAAAAAGTATCACTTGCTTTGATTAATGGGCTAAACATACCCCTATATGTTTCCTTTATTAGCTATATTATTTTTCATTATTTTTATTATTATTTTTGGGTAGTAAAATAATTCCTCTTTTTAACTGATAAATACTTGGGATAATATTTGGTCTATTCTTGACATGATTTATTTGGTTAGAAAATTGTAAACCTTACCCATTTTAATTAGTATAAACTCTTATATCTAATTAGTATTTCATTAATTCACATTATTATTTTATTTGTCATGAAAAATTATAACTTTTACCCATCTCTATAAATGGGTCAATTTTAAAATTTTTTCCTATTGATTTATTGATTTATCTAGTTATAAGTTTTGAATGATTTCGTATAGAGCATGATTAAATTTTATTTCCAGGCCACTTCGTTGTCTCATCCTGCAATTAATAAATACATCAAATGATGAATTGAAATACGAAGCTTAAAATAATTGATTTAAATGGAGATTAACCAAGGTAATCAGCACGATTTAGGCTCAACCTATTACAGTCTTCCCCCCTTAAAATAATTGTTGTAGTCGAAACTTGTGAACTTGAGTGAGATATCTGATTTACCCCAGAATAAGTAAGGATATTTGTTTCTTGCATCCTTATCAGTTTCTCATGTGCCTTATGGTGACGCGTGGTGAGCCCATAGAATCTGGATTAGTGGGACACTTTGTTATGAAGTTACTTAACTCAATAATTTGGTATTTGCACGAGGCCCTCCTAATAAACCAAGTTTTCAATAACCTCCAAAGGCTTTATCACTGGGTCAAACTTTTCAATGACTTTATAGGACCCAATGTACTTAGGGTTCAGTTTTCAACAATGTACTTAGGGATCAGTGTTCCTTTGGCATTGAACCTCCTGGCGTCGTTGACTAGCGATAGTTTTTTAAAAAAAAAACTTTATCTCCCACTTGAAACTCTAATGGTCTCCTTCTTTTATCAGTAGAAGTCTTTTATCGGCTCTAGGCTGTCTTAACATGTTCTTCAATCTTTATTAACTGCGACCCTCTACTCAATGCTTCATCTATGGATGTCATAAAAGACAATGAGATATTGTTTAGGATTATACTATTATTAAAGGGTCCCCATTTGTGTTCCTAATTGTATTACATGCCTTTGAGGAACAAATTATGGGTTATGCCTGAGATTTGGTGTCATCCTATGAGTTGAGTGTATGGTCTGCTTTGAACTAGCACTAAAGGGCCATTTTGTATTCTATCTTACAACTCCACTTGCTTATTTGCATAATCTTCCCTCATCAAACTAGTCAAAAGTTTGCTAGATCTAAATTCAATGTTAAAGATGAACATATCCGAGGATAAGAATGATGGAAACGGTAACCTAGTGAATCCTTATTCCTAAAAGAAAAAAATAGCAAGACTAGGAGGAATTGTCATGAGATGGTAGAATAAAGATATCTATGAGTGTATCAAGATGCAGAAATATAAGGGCACAAGAACCATGTTTTGTAAACATGGATAGCAAAGGAAACCAAAAGATATTCGAGATGTCTTGAGCCATATGGATGGAAAAGATAGGCATTCTATACCATATCAATCAGAATGGTGATTGGATGGCTAAATTATATATGAAATTGTGTTGTCTATGATTAAAGAATATTAGAGTATCCAACATGGAGGGGCAAAATTGTTTAATTACCTAAGGCTACTCTTCTATAAGAGGTCTCATGGCTCAATCAAACTATTCAAACCATTGTATAAATGGAAATTAATTGGGTTTGTTTGAGCTATGCAAGGGATAAATGGTATGCTTTCCACATAACCTTCACACTAGAGGTGTGGTTATATGTCAAAATCATAGATATATTACTAATATTATGAAGGATGGAATCGTCATAATGTTCAATGTATAGCATATAGAGATAGCGACTAGAGTAAAGTTATATGGGAAAAAATTGGAATCTTCTCGAAAAAGAAAGGTATTTTGGTGACACTTGGGTTTAGTAGTCAACTTACAAACAAGACAGAAAAAACAAAATTTAAACAAGGTGACTCGCTAGCGAAATCAATATGATAAGTTTGGCAGGTTGACGTGGACAACCAATGTGTAGAACATGATGGATTTATTATGATATGAATTTGCTGGAATATGCAATTGCTCTAAGGTAGCAAGTTCAAGTGAAGTGGCACAATTGTATAAAGAATGAACATGATCATTTATAATGAATGGAATGTGAAAGTAAGAGGAATGATAAAATGGAGACACTCAACCTTCACCCATTTAGTGAAAATGAAATTGCATAAGCAATTTAAAACAAGCTGTTTAAGCTTATCACCATAAATAAACAGGGTGCAGACTATATGTATTAGAATATCGACAAACATATAAGACCGAATAGGAATGTACTCCATAATAAGGAGCAAGATTCAGAGATACAGTTAATCATACCGAAAAGGGGGAAGGAAAATTCCAAAACACTCCCAAAAGTCCAAAAGTTTGAAACAAAAGGGGAAATTTAATCACAATGGAAAGGAGCACATTTTTTTTAAATAGGACAAGTCAAATAACATCAGAAATGTTAGGGAGAAAAAACATCACAATGAAAGGCAGACTCTAACTTTTAGGGTTGGGATGTTAATGAAGACCCTTTTATGCAAATGATATGGGTAAAAACGCACAATAGCAAAGCATTAAAGTTAACAAACAAATCAAAAGGACCTAAGAAGAGATAAGTTAATGTCTGATAGTAATGAGGGTGCTACTATTATAAGATTTTAGTTAAAAGAATGAATGAGTGATTATAGAATGATGGCTAGAGAAAATGGCACTATAAGGCAGACAAAATAAAATTAATTATAAATGTAAATAATTCAAGAATGGAGGGTAGTAAGAATCAAGTAGTTCTAAGCATTAGTTACATAGGAGAAAGGGCAATTGATATGAACTTGGTAGCTACCAAATAGCAAAAACGGGCAACTTGGGAGATGATCAAATGCTCAAGGAAGCTTAAATATTTTTATTCATAAGGAACATAATGTGCATGGTATTGATCCAAGATTACATTATAAAATTATCCATGTGCATAAGGCTCTTTTTCTTAAGGAACTCGAAGCATCGCAACATTTGGCCTTTGGTTGATATTATTTGGAGTGATGATGATGTCTTTTTTTAAGGTTGAGGTGAAAGTCAAAGGCAAGGAAGGGTGCAAATATCCTGAACAAGCTTTTATAAAGGTGCCTTTCCTTGATTATGAAAGAATCCACAAATAAGTTCATATGGTCACAAAAAGAAAGAGTTACAATGCTTGCTATCTTTATTCACAAGAACCAAGAGAGCAAAATAAAAGATCAAGGTTGCAGAGTTGAATGAGTTGTAAGATCATCAGTGAGGGGAGTGGTGCATGGTGTGAAAGCAAGCTAGTCTTACATTCAAAGAGCTATCGAAGAAGCTCAAGCAATGCTCACAAGAACACATGGTAGGTACTCCAGAAAGGAATAAAGGAAGAGGTGAAAATATTACAAAAAGGAAAAATTTTATTCGTTGGCTTGTTTAATTTAAAATTCTCCAACGTAAACAGAAGAGTTCGGGTAAATATCATCAGTTCAAGAATACGATAAGAGAGAATAACAGGAATCAAGATTTATAGTAACCAAGATGAGCACCAGTTAACTATGAACAAAAGAGTACCAAAAGCAACCTGAGAAAAGATTATTAATCGAAGCAATAGAATGACACTTCAAATTAATGGTCACAATTCCACAAAAGGGTTAATATCACAAAACAATTCAGTTGTTGAATGGATATTTAGCAGAGGATTGTTAACATCACTAGGCAATGTTGCCAAAGAATAGACTAATAGGACTTAGATAGGAATTATGAGTCAAATTATGCTAGAACAATGTATGGGTCCTTCTAACACCTAGTTGTGACTGCAAAAGGAACCTAGGGTTCTTACTTAAGGACCCCACAGTATGAAATCATGCATACTTTTTAAAGGAAAGCTTCATGTTAGTTCACTATAGGTTATCATAATTTCTTTTAGATAGATACAAATATTTGCATAGCTGTAATTGCATGGGTTTGATCACCTAAATGGAACTTCCCATATCCCACTTGTTATGTGACCCTTTTATTGACACATTTGTAGTTTAACTCTGATGATACCTTCTTGAATAGGACAATCTAGTTTGGTAGAATCACTTGTTATAGCCCTATGCAGTCCATGCAATACTTGACCAATAGTGTTGAGTGCTTAATAAAAGGGGTCATAATGCAATGAGATCAAATAGCCAAAGTTCAAGAAATGAAAAGGATTGTACTTCCACTACACTTCTTCATGCCTCATTCAATAACCCTAATTATATCCATGAATCATGTCTATTCATTGGCTACAATATGAATTATAAACCACAGATGTTCTTATGATATGACATGAAGCAGTATAGAATACATGCACTATATACAACACTTCCTCAAGTTTTCCTCCTAAATTTCACATGTATGACTTGATGCTTGAAGTGAGTATGCCTGAGGCTGTTATCAGCTACCCTTATTGCTTTGATTATTTCATCATCTTAGTAGCTCATTTCTTCCCAAACTAGTCCTCATGTTTCCTGTTCCATGTAGCATCACTATGCTCCTAAACCTACAATAATATATGCTCTCCTACCCTTGGTAGATTAATAGCTTATCCACATGCTTTCATTTACTCTCTTTGCTTTCTCTAATCCCTGTTAAGCCCAATAACTTTACTCATCTCATCATTTCATATCCTATAAGATCAAACCTCCTCAACCTAGTTTTCCTCATTATTGAAGCAGCGTATCTCACTTCAAAGAGAACATACCATCATGTTCTATCTTATCCCCATAATAAATACATAACATCCTCAAATATGTCACATGATCTAGGGCCCCTAGACTATTTCTTGTTTTCTTCTTCTTCTTTTTGTTTTTCCTCTACACATGTTCTAAAAATCCCCCAAAGGATCATCACCCTCACTGATATCTTTATTAGTACATGCCTCTTTTTATAACCTTACTCAATGACCTAAAATCATAATGTGTACTCTGGACCCACATACCAAGGATCTCTGCCATTTCCCATTTAGAGATCATACCTAATACGCAGTGGCTAGGATATATATCTAGTTTATGATAAGATACTTTAGTTTGTAAAATTTTAGGAATAGTCAATGATAACATTCATGAGATCGATCATCATTTTTTTTTCCACAAATGATTTATATGATATCAAGAAGCGTACTGCAACATATCTAACTAACATTGCAAAATTAATTGACAAACAACATTTAAAAATCAGCTATAGGGATGTGGTAGGCCTTACATACACCTATTCTATGGCAACATCTCCGCATATTGGTTTAACATTACCATGTATTTTAATAAAGCATGTTTCCCTTGCATGGAATATTACAATTAATACCTTATGAATCACTCATAAACCTATAGGTAGCTTCCCTAAGCAATAATCTTCAAAAGCTACCCAATTACACCATTGACCCCAATACCAATGAGTGGAGACAAGGTAAACATTGATTAAACTACCCTTGCTTGGTACTCATGCTCATAAGTTAATAGTCTGAATCACATTAATAACTCCAACATGACAGTTAGTCATCCTATAACTCAAAACAACCCTAAAACCTCGCTTTGATACCATAACTGTAACGCCCCAACTCTTAATCATGACATTAGTCTTAATCAACTAACCATTAGTGGGAAATACAGTGAAAGTGTTGGGACGTTACCGCCGTTCTATGTAGGACAAGGCTATGCTAATTCACTTGCATAAACTTGATAGCACATTATAGCACACATGTAATCCAAATGGCATGTAACTAATTCACCCCAACTCACATGTGAATCCAACAACCTTTGAACCACACACTCCGATGATTCATGACCCCAAGAAATGTTACTGTGAGCATGTCTAACACTTTAATTGTCTCCCTTCTGTGAGGATTGCATAATTTGTCCACTGAAAACATGAAAACACAAAATATTCAAAGCGAATTAAAGCTCAATATGTTTATTCCTATATTTTTAAGATAGAAACTCCATTTTTCAGTGAGTGGTCGCATTTTAATGTGTTTAGTTTGAAACAAGGGAGAGCAAGAATGATAGTAAAACCATTACAAGTTATTATATGAAAGCCCAAATTAATTAACTCATATGCATACCGTGATCATTGAATAGGTGTACACCTATCAGGCCGATCGGATACCCTGACCTGAGATCGCGCAGGTACACTAAAGGGCGTAAGTACTTATAATTGTTAACTTTTGCGAGTCCACTTGATTATGTTAAACAAAACGATACTTGAAAATGATTCATTAAATAATCATACATTATAAGACTTTGGTATTGATGAAAACATATAAAGTTTTGAAGGGTACAAGCAATATACGTACCTGGATTCTTGAAATTTCTCTCCCTTTTTAAGTAAAACATCTGCTTATGGCTTGCCAATGATAAAAATTGCCTCATTTATGTTCCAAATGTATATTGGTATGGTTAGCAGGGTTTCAAGTGATCTTTATTGATTTCAACTTTAGTAAATAATTTATAATTCTCCTCGGTGTCCTTTTCCTAAGTAATAGAGCACCCATCATCACTTACTTAACCATGCAAAATCATCTCGTTTTCCCCTTTTCATGTCTGACAAGTGCTTATATGTACGCCTTTTTAGGCCTATTTTGCCTTGTTTTTAGGAGAATTTTGTGCTTAATGATGTTATTTACTCTCCTATTCTCGATTCATGCTTGGGTGTAGTCATTTTATGTGTTTTGGACGATTTCTAGTCTTTTTAACCAGTATTTGCCCTTTAATGGCTGTGTTTTGGCCTCCCCCATGGTCATCCATATTATGCCATGACCATACAGCAAGAAAGAGCAAACTTTCAAATCCAGCACAGACCACGTTCAGCCTGTGGTGGAGCCCACAGACCATGGTGTGCTTATAACTGTTGCCTCTTCGTTTTCCCTCGGTTGTGTGGCTGAGATCAACTAAAATTCTCTATAAATAGAGACGTTCTGCATCATTCCAAAGCACTTAACTTCAACTCCAAAGCAAAGCAAGCAAGTAGTTTAGTTTAGATTAGTTTTCTCTCAAATTTTATTCTCAGTTTAGTTTTAAGTGAGTTTTGAGTGTGAGAGTTTTGATCCTGAGGCGGTTCCAAGCCCTTGGTGAAGGCCATCTCAGTCGAGTCCATTTTGCTCAAGATTTTACCGATCTTTTTTTGGTTAGTTTATCTTTTATCATGTTTGAGTAGTTTTCTTAGTCTAGGGATTTAGTAGTTTTTGAAATTGTTATTGGATCATGGTTTGATTTTTAAAGAATTATGCTCATTTTCATGATTGGTTTGATTTCGTTCTATCGAGTGTTATTCATGTTGTGAGATGATTTTTTGCCAAAATTTACTTGCATATTTGAAATAATCGAGTAAACATTCGAAAGACGACATTTGATTGTTGGACTGCTTGAATAGACATAGCATAACTTCGTCTCGAAAGAGAGATTCATATGTTAGGAGGGCTAGTAAGTAATTGAATATATTAAACTTGGACTAAGTCAAATTAGCTTAAAAGAATGACGTTTGCTTAGTTTAGATAAATTTGATTGATTTCGAAAGAATAGATCAAGTTTCTTGACAAGATTGTAATTCCTCAGAATTAACCAATTGGAGAATAGCACATGTATATTCATTATGATCTAATTCTCTTCAATAACTATGAAAATTCCTAGACGTTTTTCTCTTATTGATTTAAACAAGTTTATTTGCAGTAGTTAATCGAATCCACTTGAAATTGAGTTTTATTTAGCATATTCTGATAAGACTAGGCTTGATAGATTACTTTAGTCCCTGAGGAACGATATTTTTATCTATACTACGAACACCCGTGTGCTTGCGATAATATTGATCAAGTTTTTGGCGCCATTATGGGGGACTAAATTGCTAACTATTTAGTATTGTCTTGAGAATGTGACTAAGCATTTTTATTGTATTGCTTTGTTTTGTTTTCTTGTTATTTTTCTTTTTCCTGTTTAATTGCATTGGTAGTTTTGGTGAAAGTGCTTGCAGAAATTTTTCCTAATTTATACGAAGTCTAATTTTGTACGAGCCTGATCTAGAAATTGGGAGGACTTTTTACTTAAGAAGGAAAAGGCAAAGGATCAAAGAACAAAGGCATGAAGCAAGAAGGAATTCAAGCATGACGGGTGAAGAAAGAAGGACCCTTCATGATTTCGTTACTCCCGGAGTCCAAGGGGTTGCCTCAAGCATAGCTCGGCCTGCTGTAGATGCCAACAACTTTGAACTCAAGCTAGCACTTATTTCCATGGTGCAGCAATCTTAATTCGGCAGAACTCCTTTGGAAGACCCGAATCTACACCTCTCGGTTTTCTTATGCGATATGCTAAAATTAAATGGAGTCTCCAGTGATGCGATTCACCTGCACTTATTCCCTTTCTCATTAAGGGATAAAGCGAGGGCTTGGTTATACTCTTTGCCGTCTGGTTACATAACTACTTGGGATGATTTGACAAGAGCTTTTCTCGCCAAATTTTTTCCTCCAAGTAAGACAGCAAGCCTGAGAAATCAAATCACCAACTTTCTGCAAAAAGAGGATAAGATGCTCTATGAAGTCTAGGAGCGTTTTAAAGATTTACTGCGTTTATGCCCCCATCGTTGTCTTCAGGACTAGATGATTATCTAGGCCTTTTATAACGGTGTGACCCAAGCTCTGAGGTCCACTATTGATGCGGCGGCAGAAGGAGCTTTAGTGAGCAAGACCAAGGATGAATCCTATAACCTTATTAAGGAGATGGCGCTTATAACTTTCAATGGTCCACTGAACGAGCCCAACCCAGGCAGGTTGGAGGTACGCTTGAAGTTGATGCTTTCAATTTACTTTCTGCTAAAGTAGATGCTATGGCTAAAAGACTGGACCAACTGAATGTTAATGCTGTAAACTCTAATGCCCCTTCCCCTTGTGAGATTTGTGGTTCAATTGAGCATATATCTTTGCACTGTCCAGTTGGGAGCCCTTTTTTTCAGAGCCCCGATGAAGTTAATTATGTTTAAAATTTTAACCCAAGATCGACCAATGACCTTTACTTAATACCTATAATCTAGGTTGGAAGAATCACCTGAATCTCTCTTATAGGTCGAATCCAAACCTTCTGAATATGCCCCCTATGAAAGCTAGAGTACCCCCTGGTTTTCAAAGACCCCCCTTTCGTTCTCAGATCCCCAAAAGTTAAATTTAGAGTTAATGATGGAAAACATGCTTACGGCACAACAGAAACAAGATGAGTATATTAAGTAAGTAGCCACCAAGGTTGATGTGCTTACAACTCATAATAGGACGTTAGAGGCCCAGATTGCTCAAAAAGCTATTTTTTCATCTGTAACCCCAGATAGACTTCCTAGTAAACCTGAACCCAACCCTCGTGAGCATTGTAACTGTGTCACCATGAGAGAGGATGAAGAGGACCTAACTGCCTCTGAGGAAGTACCAAAGGAAGAGGGTAGAGAGATAACTATGGCTGATAGTAAGAAGAGCAACTATAGTGGCAAGACTGTCACATTTGTAGAGAATGATTCTATTCAGATCCCCATCATTTTTCCCCCTAAGCTTCCTGACCCAGGTAGTTTTTCTGTCCCATGCATTGTAGGAAAGGTAGAAATTGAAAGAGGGCCATGTGATTTAGGTGCAAGTGTCAGCATAATGCCTTACTCTTTGTTTCATAGGCTGCACCGAGGACCGTTACTAGCTGCCCCCTTTTCACTACAGTTAGCTAATGGTTCTGTAACACAGCCCATATGCAGGTTCGAAGATGTCCCAGTCAATATAAGAGATATTTTGGGTGTTAGAAAACTTCATTGTAGTCGATATGCCTAAAATTAATGATGCCTAAATTATCCTATGTAGGCCCATTTTGGCACAGCTGGTCACCATATTAATGTTAGAGAGGGTTGAATTTCTTTTAAGGTAGAGGGGAGGTTTGCTGTGTTTAGTCATAGGAAAGAGGATGCAGTTTTTCCTCATTCTTCTATATTGAATGCATTACCCTTTTTCGTTCAGTATGATATGGAGGATGTCTTGCATGATGAAGATCCTCCTGATTTTGAATGGATTTCATATGAGAACCCTGACCAATGGTATGTTAGGTGAATTCAGCTCCTATACCACCTAGCAAGCCTAAGGTTAAGGCCCCTATTTCTAATGATTCTTCGATAAGTGAGTATTGCAGGTTTGCATGTTGCAAACTGTTCTCTCTATGCCCCCTTTGGAAGGTTTCGATGTTGAGTTTGATGTAGAGGTTGAGCAAGTAGATGTTAGCCCATCTGATGGGCCAAGAGAGCAATTTATCTTGTACGCAGACAGTGCGTTATGGTACCAAGTTATAAAGACAAGGGACCTTCATGCAGAACTTCTGCGGTGGCACCTTCAATTGAAAAAGTTTGATTTTGTGATATGGGACAAAGCCAATGTCCATACACAATCTGATCCGCACCAAGCCTAGAACAAGGGTCATGCTTTTGATCTTAAAAGAGCACTTCTTGGGAGGCAACCCAAGCTTTCTTTCTCTTTCATCTTTATAGTTTTGATTTTTGAAATTTCATTTTAGTTGTTATAGGAAAAATAACAAAAAGCAGAAAAAGAGAAAAAGAAAAAAATATATATACATATATCAATAAAATGTTGGCACCACGGTCAGGAACACCAGTAATAGGACCCTAGGTGCCAACCCTGAAAAAAATAGAAAAAAACGAGTAGCAGCAGAGTGAGCCCCATAGTCCATGGTGGGCTGCGGTGCCGTTTCCCATCCCCGTCACTTCATCTTCTTCACTCGACACTTTCTCTCTCTTCCTCCCTTCTCTCTCTCCAAAACCTCCACAACCAACACCTTCAATCTCTCTCAAATCTTCTCCATTTTTCTTCATTTTCACACCAAATTCCTTCTTTTCATTTAATCTCTTTATTTCATCCACAAATTCTCATCTCTTTTCTTCCTCTTCTTTAAAATTCATCTCACCCTCATTCATCCACCATAGTCATCCTTTTGTCTCTCTAATTCTCCACATTTTCACTTATTTTCTTCAATTTTCTAGGTTTTAGTTCTTACTTTTGGTTTTAGTTTTGTTTTTGGTTAAGTTTTGTAACATGGCACCAAACAAAAGGCAGAGGAACAACAAGGAGGTTGGTTCATCAAGTCAAGCAGCACCCCGACCTCAAAGAATATCCAGAACGTCAACCAATGCGCGTGCTAGAGGTAACATTCTTTATCTTCTTGGTTGGACTCATCCTGATCATGTTGCTAGGTATAACTGTTTGAATGAATGTGTAGTAGTAGCAACTAGATACTATAATGAGGATTTGTTAGCCCGATTGGGAATGTTGGATGAATTCATTGGTTGTTTGCTAAAGGTGGTATGAGCCACTTTTTAGACCTTAAAGAACCTACATATAGGGACCTGACCTTAGAATTTTTAGGTACACTCAATGTTGAGGTCACCAGAGTACCTCAATGTCAAGCTGGATGAATATCATTTTATTTATAGGGATAGTTGTATGAACTAAACTTAGGTACCTTCAATAGTATTTTTGGTTTTCCACCTAGTATGGATATATCACACCGTCAAGTCCCTCGTAAATTCAACCCGAATGCATTTTGGGATGAACTTTCGAGGAGTATTAGGTACAGTACTAATTCATCTAAATGTACGCATATTACGAACCCCTGCATTAGAGTAGCTCAGCGTAACCTTCCTTGTTCTGTGTTTGCTTGAGACGATAGTCTAAATGTCCTGAGACTTTCTAAGTTGTACTTTTTATCCTATATGCTAGATGGTGCCCAAAGTGATCCTAGTTCATTATTAGTTCGGCAATTACATAGTGCTGCTATTAGCACTAAAGATAGGATAGTCATAGGTGGAATAATAACTACTATTGCTAGATTCTTGGGTGTTGAGCCTAATCTCAAGGACAAAGTTTCTGGGTCTAGGCGATTTGACCAAGCTGCTTTTGAGATTATGAACTTTTGCAAAGTTGAGGTTGACCGTTTGTGTTGGATTTACCCTAGGGACTGGCTCTTGCCGCTTCCCATTGTCGATCGTACTATTCTGCTTCATCGAGGTAACCTTTATTGGGTTCCTGGTAATGATGAGGTTGTTCGACCCATACCCCACCAACCTGCCCCTCACTCTACTCAAGCAGGACCTAGTTCTTCCTCTCAACCGCCCCCACCTGACTATTCGGATATTCAAGATACTCTTAGGTCTATTCAAGGGGAGCAAGTTTTCCTCTGAGCCTTTGTTGCTTCAGAAAGTGCTGCTCTTCGTGATGAGCTTCGTGGATTGCTTGCTTCTCAGACCTAATATTTCTAAGACTATAGGGCATGTCTAGAGACTTGACGAGATTGGCATAGCTCATATGGACAACCACCCCATCCTCCTCCACTTCCTCCTCTTTGATTCTGATTTCTACTCCTCTTCCCCTTTTTATTATGATGTGCCTACATTGAAGGCAATATGTGATTCAAGCATGGGGAAGTAAGTTATTATATTTGGTGTCTGATGCCTATTTTTTTTTTTTTGGTTTTTGTTTGGTGTGTTTGTTTTTTTTTTTTTTTACTTTGTATATATTTTTAGTGGTAGTTTTCGTAGTTTTTGTTTTGGTATTGTTTTAAGTAGTGCATTTAGTTTTCTTCTAGGTTGCATTTTAGTTTCTTTCTTTTGTAAGTTTTTTTTGCATTTTAGTTTGCATTGTTTGTAGGAGCATGCATGCATATAAAAAAATACAAACAAAAAATAAAAAAAACCCTTCGATGATGATTTTTACAGATTTGGTAGCTTTCTTTGGTTAGTTTGATCATTTGATTTGCCCAAATTGTGCATAAAAGTTTGTAAATGAATTTTCAAATTGAATTCCATGTTTTAACCATATGTTGAATGCAAATTGATTTTCCCCATGAAATTCTGGCATGTGTTTGTCAATGAGTTAGTTTTGACTGTGGTAGATGTTTCGTGAGACTTTAAGCCTTTAGAGACTATTTATCATTGTTAGTCTCATATTTTCTTTCATGTGTAACTCTTCCTTGACATCATTTCTCTAGAACTTGCCTTAATTCTCATTCAAGATGACATTTCGCATATGCATTTAGGCAATATAATTGAGGCATTTTTCTTTCTTTGATTTATTTGAAACCTACGGCCAAATAGCCACCCTTATATGTATTGTATCCCTTGTTAGCCCCTTTGAGCCTGTAACCGTTTTCCTTGATCTAAACCTCCTACTTTTAGCCCATGGCCAAATACTTATCTTACCCTTAAGCCAAGGCTAGAGGAGCATTACATTCTTTTGCATTAAGTTTAATAGGGCATTAGTAAGGTGGATTATTATTCTCTTTAGTGAATTTTGACTGTTTAGTACAGGGATGCAAACATTTGATAAATCCTTTGTTTTATTTAGTAAAGTTTAGAGAAGAGTTCGATTTTAAATTTTGTTATGGAATTCCCTTGGCAATTCCTCTTTGAAAAAAAAAAGAGAAGAAAAAAAGGAAAAAATAAAAGGAAAAAAATGAGGGAAATTTTCAAAGAAAGTGATTAGCCTTGGAGGGAATGTAAGATATTTGTGATTTTCGACTCTATCTCATTTCATTTTGGGATTTATTTTGTTAATGAGCTGATATGGTTCGAGGAGGATGTAGTATCATGCATCAGAATTGTTTAAACTCCTAGTCTATAGCTTTTAGCTCCTCATTTTCAAAGAACATTTGTTCCCCTCTTCCCCTTACCCTAAGCTCCGTCACATCCCTATGAAAGTCCTCATGATTGTTTAATGTATTTGCATTTTAGTGGTGACAAATTTGAGAATTTTGTCAAACTTATGATAGATTTATATTAAAGGAATGAGAAGTCAGAGAACCTTTATATATATACATTGTCAGACACATGAGTGTTGAGTGCCACATAACTATAGTGAGGTTCTACTGGCCTTGCTAGTCTTACTCGTTTCATGTGCTAGAATGATTGTATTTGACAGTTTGGAGGACGATTGGTTTAAGTTTTGGATTATGGTCTATAAAATGTTTTTGAAATTTCATTCCCCGCTCTGTTTGTTAATGATATTTTTGCACCATTTTGGGCTACCTTTGGATCATCCTTACCATTTGAATGTTATCTATGTCTATCCTGAGGAGGCTGTGTATATCATTAATCCTTGCATTACTTGAGGACAAGCAACAATTTAAGCATGGGGGAGTTTGATAAGTGCTTTATATGTACACCTTTTTAGGACTATTTTGCCTCGTTTTTAGGAGAATTTTGTGCTTAATGATGTTATTTATTCTCCTATTCTCGATTTATACTTAGGTGTAGTTGCTTTATGTGTTTTACAGGATTTCTAGTTTTTTACCCAGCATTTACCCTTTAATGGCTATGTTTTGGCCTCCCCCATGGTCATCCATGTTATGCCACGACCGTAGAGCAAAGAAAGAGCAAAATCTAGATCTAGCATAGACCACGGTCAGCCCGTGGTGGAGCTCATAGGCCGTGGTGTGCCTGTAACTGTTGCCTCTTTGTTTTCCCTCAGTTGTGTGGCTGAGATCAATTGAAATTCTTTATAAATAGAGACGTTCTGCAGCATTCCAAAGCACTCAACTTCAACTCCAAAGCAAAGCAGGCAAGTAGTTTAGTTTAGATTAGTTTTCTCTCAAATTTTGTTCTTAGTTTAGTTTTGAGTGAGTTTTGAGTGCGAGAGTTTTGATCCTGAGGCGGCTCCAAGCCCTTGGTGAAGGCCATCTCAGTCGAGTCCCTTCCGCTCAAAATTTTATCGATCTTTTTTTTGTTAGTTTATCTTTTATCATGTCTGAGTGGTTTCCTTAGTCTAGGGATTTAGTAGTTTTTGGAATTACTATTGGATCATGGTTTGATTTTTAAAGAATTGTGCTTATTTTCATGATTGGTTTGATTTCGTTCTATCAAGTGTTATTCATGTTGTGAGTTGATTTTTTGCCAAAATTTATTTGCACATTTGAAACAATCGAGTGAACATTCGAAACACGACATTTGGTTATTGGACTGCTTAAATAGACATAGCATAACTTCGTCTCATAAGAGAGATTCATATGTTAGGAGGGCTAGTAAGTAATCGAATATATTAAACTTGGACTAAGTCAAATTAGTTTGAAAGAATGACGTTTGCTTAGTTTAGGCAAATTTGATTGATTTCGAAAGAATAGATCAAGTTTCTAAACAAGATTATAATTCCTCGGAATTAACCAATTAGAGAATAGCACATGTCTATTCATTTTGGTCTAATTCTCTTCCATAACTGCGAAATTCCTAGACCTTTTTCTCTTATTGATTTAAACAAATTTATTTACAATAGTTAATTGAATCCACTTGAAATTGAGTTTTGATTAGCATATTATGACATGATTAGGCTCAATAGATTACTTTAGTCCATGAGGAACGATATCTTTATCTATACTACGAACACCCACGTGCTTACGGCAGTGTTGATCAATATCATCACTGTTATTATTATTTATAATAGATTTAAACCTATTGTTGTTATTATGGGCGTTAATATTGTTGTCCCCATTTTTGGTAATATAATACCCATTATGATTATTATTGAGAAAAGCATTATCATTAGCTCCCGAGAAATATATCATTTGCAGCCCAAAAGAGCCTTACTCAACTTTCAATTATATCCTTGGGTAGTACCCATTAGTCATTCTTAACATTAGTTATAATCAATCACCTCCAATACATGATTAAATTATACATCGCTCTTAAATCTTGAGTCTCTCTCAATTTCCATATCAAGCGTTCATCATTTATATAACGATGGCTCCTAAAATTCTAATTCACCATCTCGCAGTATTTTATTACCGTTTCAAGGTCTACATTAGAAAATTCATATTTTTTTATCCTTGACCTCATGTTGAGCTCTAAAATCCCAACAAGTCCTACAACTCTTTCATTCATAGTACAAAACACAATCACCACAACACAGTCCCTAAAATTGAGCTTAAGTAAAATTGTGTATAGCTTCAGTTTTTTCTATGCAGCTTCAGCAAATTGGTCATAACATTGTCCACAAAACTATGAGTCAAGTGATTCTAAAAGAAATTGAAATATAACTCATTGATATACCTATCCACCAAAAATCAAAATTTTTGTCGCTTCAATCAGTACTGGTTTATTTCTAAAGTAGCCATAGTTTTTGGGTCTGATTACAGCTCTAAATGTCTTTTTCCCTCAACCTTAAGCGTCCTTGCTCTTCTCCGACCTTTTCCTAGCACCCCATACTCCCACAACCTTTGTTCATATTCAAAATACATTTGACAATCCTCAAAATTTAATGAATTTAATTACAAGAGCACCACCTCTTAGCTCTTGCTCAATATTCACGTCCCTCATGAATATCAACAGCACTCACTCTTCTAAACACTAAAAATCTTCATGATAAACTCTAAATTGTCACCAACTTACATTCATCCAAGCTAAAGTAACAATTTAACTAATTGAAATAGGGAGTAAAGGGAGTAAAAATAAGTGAGGGGGAAGTTTGGGTTTACCTCCAAAACACCAAGAACAAAGCTAGAGGGGAGTGGGGGGAGAGAGGTGACGGTGCTAGAGCTGTGGAAGGTCCGCAGTGGCATGTTGGTGGCACTCAAACTGGGCAGTGACAAATAGGTGCAAAATGAAGCTGAGCAGGGAGGAAAGAGAGCTGAGCATGAGAAGGGGGTTTCTTCTATGTGAATTAGAAAGAGGAAACAAAAAAAATATCACTTGCTTTGATTAACTGGCTAAGGATACCTCTATCTCTAGATGCTTCCTCTATTAGCTATATTATTTTTCATTGTTTTTATGATTATTTTTGGATAGTAAAATAATTCCTCTTTTTAACTGATATATACTTGGGATAATATTTGGTCTATTGTTGCCATGATTTATTTGGTTACAAATTATAAACCTTACGTATTTTGATTAGCATATACTCTTGTATCTATTACTATTTCATTTATTCACATTATGATTTTATTTACTTGGAAAAACTATAACTTTTACCCATCTTCATAAATGGGCTAATTTTAAAATTTTTTTACTATTGATTTATTGATTTATCTATTTATAAGTTCTGAATTATTTCGTACAGAGCATGATTAAGTTTTATTTGAGGCATTTCATTGTCTCAGCCTGTAATTGCTTAAATACAATAGAGGATGAATTGAAATACGGCATTTAACTTTAATAATTTAAATGGAGATTGACTAAGGTAACTAGCATGATTTAGACTTGGGCTATTGCCTTCCCCCTCAAAGTACGTTTCACACTTGAAACTTGCAAACTTGAAGGAGATATCTGATTTACCCCGAGAATAAGTGAGGATATTTATTTCTTATATCCTCCTCAATTTCTCTTGTGGCTTCTGATGAGGCACGACTAGCCCGTAGAATCTATACTAGAGGGAGACCCTTGTTACAAAGCTATTTAACTCACTAATTCGATATTTAGACAAGACTCTCCTTATAAGCCAGATTTTCAGTAACCTCTATAGGCTTTGTCACGGGGTTGAACTTTTCGATGACTGCATGGGGCCTAATGTACTCAGGGTTCAGTGTTCCTTTGACATTGAACCTCTTAGTGCCGTTAACTAATGATACCTTTAAGAATACTTTATCTCTCACTTGAAACTCTAATGGTCTCCTTCTCTACCAGTAGAAATCTTTTTATGGCTCTGCACAGTCTTAACGTGTTCTTGAATCTTAATTATCTCTGACCCTCTTCTCAATGCATCATCAAACTTACTTAAACACAATTAGGTATTGTTTGGGATTCTACTATTATTAAAGTGCCCCAAGTGGTGCTCCTAATTGTATTACATGCCCGTTGAGGTATACATTATGGGCTATGTCCTGAGATTTGGTGTCATCCTATGACTTGAGTCTATGGTCTACTTTTGACTAGCACTGAAGGGCTATTTTGTATTCTTCTTGCTGCTCCAATTGCTTATTTGTATAACTTCACCCATTGAACTAGTCAAAAGTTTGCTAGGTCTAAATTTGATATTAAAGATGAACATGTCCGAGGATAAGAATGATGGAAATGGTAACCTAGTGAATCATTATTCCCAAAAGGGAAAAACAGCAAGACTAGGACGAATTGTCATGAGATGTTAGAATAAAGATATCTATGAATGTATCAAGATTCGAAAATATAAGGGCACAAGAATCATTTTTTGTAAACATAGATTGTAAGGAAATCAAAAGATATTCAACACGTCTTAAGCCATATGAATGGGAAGGATATGCATTCTATAACATCTCAATCACGATGGGTGATTGGAACGCTAAATTATAGGTTAAATTGTGTTATCTATGATTAAAGAAAATATTAGAGTTCCCATGGCTCAATCAAGTTGTTTGAATCATTGTATAAATGGAAAATAATTGGGGTAATCTAAGCCATGCAAGGGATGAAGGGTAGGCTTTTCATGTAACCTTCACACTAGAGGTGCGGTTACATGTTAAAATCATAAATATATTACTGATATTGTAAAGGATGGAATTGTCATAACATTCAATGCAGGACATAGAGAGATAGCAACCAGAGTGAAGTTAGATAGAAAAAATTGGGATCTTCTCAAAAAAGAAAGGTGTTTTGGTAACACTTGTGTTTAGTAGTAAACTTAAAAATAAGTTAGAAACAACAGAATTTCAACAAGGTGACTCGCTAGCAAAATCAATATCACATGTTTGGCAAGTCGATGTGGACAACCACTATGTAGAACATGCTAGATTTGTTGTGATATGAATTTACATGAATATGCATTTACTCTAAGGTAGCAAGTTCAAGTGAAGTGACAAGATTGTATAAAGAAAGACCATGATTATGTATGATGAATGGAATATGAAAGTAAGAAGAATGATGAAATGGCAACACTCAAGCTTCACCCACATAGTGAAAATGGGATCGTATAGTAATCCAAAACATGTGTATATGCTTATCACCATGAATAAATAGGGTGTACACTATATATGTCGGAATATCAGCAGCCACATAATTAAGACCGAATAGGAATGCACTCTATACTAAGGAAAAAGGTTTAGAGATATCGTTAACATACTGGAAAGTGGGGGAAATTCTAAAAGATTCACAGAACTCCAAAAGTTTGAAAGGAAACTGCAAATTTAGTCACAATGGAAAGGTGCACGTTTTTTTTAGGATTAGACAAGTCAAACAATATAAGAAATGTTAGGGAGAGAAAACCATCAGAATGAAAGGTAGACTCTAGTTGGCAGGGTTGGGATGTTAATTAGGACCCTTTTATACAAACGGTCTAGGTAAAAAATGTATAATAGCACAGCATTGAAGATAACAAACAAATCAAAAGAACCTAAGAAGAGATAAGTCAATGTCTGATAGTAATGAGGGTTCTACCAATGTAAGATTTTAGCTAAAAGAATGGATAAGCGATTATGGAATGATAGGTAGAGAAAATGGTATTATAAGGCAAGTAGAATAAAATTAATTGTAAATATAAATCATTCAAGAATGGAGGGTAGTAAGAATCAAATAGTTCCAAGCATTAGTTACATAGGAGAAGGGCAATTGATATTAATTTTGTAGCTAGCAAATAGCAAAAATGGGCAACTTAGAAGAAGATCAAATGCTTAAGGGAAGGATAAATATTGCTATTTATATAGAACAGAACGTATAAGGTATTGACCCAAGACTAAATTATAAAATTATCAATGAGCATAAGGCTTTTTCTAAGAGCATTGCAACATTCAGCTCTTATTTAGTCTAATTTGGAGTGGCGATGATGTCATTCTTTTAAAGGTTGAGGTGAAAGTCAAAGCTAAGGGGTGCAAGTTTGCAAAACAAGGCTTTCATAAAGGTACCTTTCTTCGACTATGAAAGAATCCACACATAAGTTTGTATGGTCACAAAAAGAAAGAGTTACAATGGCTCCTAACTTTATTCACAAGAACCAACATAGCAAAATAAAATATCAAGGTTGCATACTTGAATGAGTTGCAAGAGCATCAGCTAGGGAAGTGGTGTATCATGTGAAAGCGAGCTAGTCTTACATTCAAAGAGCAGCTGAAAAGCACAAGCAAAGCTCACAAGAACACACCGTCGGCACTCTGAAAAGGATTGAAGGAAGAGGTGAAAATACTACAGAAAGGAAAAATTTTATTGTAAGCAGAAGAATTCGCCAAGGTAAGCAGAAGAATTTTAGGTACATCCCATTAGTTGAGGAATAGGGCAAAAAGGAATAATCAGAATCAAGATTTATTGTAAGCATGACGGGCACCAGTTAACAACAAATGAAAGATTACTAAAAGCAACGTGAGCAAAGATAATTAATTGAAGCAAGAGAACGACATGTCAAATTGATGGTCATAATTCCACAGAAAGGTTAATATCATGAAACACTTCAGTTGTTGAACAGATACTTAGTAGAGGACTGTTAACATAACTAGGCAATGTTACCAAAGAATAAAGTAATAGGACTCAAGCAGGAATTACGAGTCAAATTCTGCTAGAAAAAGGCATGGGTCCTTCTAACACCTAGTTGTAATTGTAAAAGAAACCCAAGATTCTTGCTTAAGGACCCCATAGTATGAAATCATGTATACTTTATAAAGGAAAGCTTCATGTTAGTTTACTAGAGGTTATCATAGGTTCTTCTAGATAGATACATTGCATAACTGCAGTTGCATGGGTTTGATCACCTAAGTAGAACTTCCATATCCTACTTGCTCAATCACCCTTTTATTGACACGTTTGGAGTTGAACTTTGAGGATACCTTCTTAAATGAAACAGCCTAGCTTTGTAGAATCGCTTGTTATAGCCCCATGTAGGCCATGCAACACTCGACCAATAGCATTGAGTCCTTAACAAAAGGGGTCACAATGCAATAAGTTGAAATACCCAAAGTTCAAGAAATAAAAAGGATTGTACTTCAACTATACTTATTCATACCTCATTGAATAACCCAGATCATATCTATGAGTCATGTCAACTCGTTAGCTACAATATGAATTATAACCCACAGATTTCTTAGGATATGGCATGAAGGAGTATAGAATACATGTACATATATAACACTTCCGTGAGTTTTCCCCCTAAATTCCACATGCATAACTTGAAGCCTCAGGTGAAGTTGGTATGCCTGACGCTGTTATCGGCTACTCTTGCTGCTTTGACGATTTCATCATCTTAGCATCTCATTTCTTCCCAAACTAGTCCTCGTGTTTTCTGTTCCATATGGCATCACTATTCTCCTAAACCTGCAAAAATATGAGGTCTTCCACCCTTGGTAGATTAATGGTTGAAGCACATGCATTGATTTACTCTCTCTGCTTTCCATAATCCTTGTTAATTCTAATGACTTTACTCATCTCATCATTTCGTATCCTATAAGTTCAAACCTTCCTTAACCTAATTTACCTCATCAACGAAGTAGCGTATCTCACTTTAAAAAGAACATACCATCTAGTCCTCAAAACCTAAAAAGAAATTATATATGCTTTCTTTCCCTTAACTTCCTAATGCCCGCCTTGCTTTTAGGGTTCACCCTATAGTGACTGCCATTTGCTCTCAGGGTCTTATCCCTATAATAAATACATAACATCCTCAAATATCTCACATGATCTAGGGCCTCTACACCCATTCTTCTTTTCTTCTTCTTCTTTTTGTTTTTCCTCTGTACATGCTCTGGGCCCATATACCAAGGTTCACTTCATTTTATTTCCCAGTTGAAGATCATACCCAATATGTAGCGGCTTAGATATACACCTAGTTTATGATAAACTACTTAAGTTTGTAAATTTTTGGGACTTAGCTAATGATAACATTCATGACATTGGTCATCATTTTTTCCCGCAAAGGATTCATATGATATCAAGAAGTGTACTGTAACATATCTAATTGACATTAAAAATTTGATGGATAAACAATGTTTAAAAATCAACTATAGGGGTGTCGCAGGCCTTATACACAGTTATTCCATGGCAACTTCTCCTCCTATTGGTTTAATAATACCATATATTTAATAAAGCATGTTTCCCTTGCATGGAAGGTTATAATTAATGCCATAAGAATCACTCATAAACCCATAGGCAGCTTCCTTGAGCAATAATTTTCATAAGCAACCCAACTAGACTACTGATCCCAATACCAATGAGTGGAGACAAGGTAAACCTTGATTAAACTATCCATCCTCGATACTCATGCTCATAAGTTAATAGTCTGAATCATATTTATAACTCTAACATGATAGTTAATCATCTTGTAACTCATAATGAACCTGAAACCTAGGCCTGAAACCACAACTGTAACACCTAAACTCTTAATCATGACACCAGTCTTAATCAACCAAACATTAGTGGTAAATAAAGTGAAAGTGTTAGGGAATTACCGCCGTCCTATAAAGGACAAGGCTATGCTAATTCACTTGCATAAACTTGATAGCACATTATGTCACATGTGCAATCCGAATGGCAAGCAATTAATTCACCCCAACTCACATGTCAATCCATCAACCTTTGAACCACACATTGTGACGATTTACGATCCTGAGAAATGTCACTGTGAGCTTGTCCAACTCTTTTGATTGTCTCCCTCCTGTGAGGATTGCACAATTTTTCCATTGGAAACATGAAAAAATAAAATATTCAAAGAGTGAGTTGAAACTCAATACGCTTACTCCTATACTTTTAAGATAGAAACTCTTTTTTTTTTCCCCAATGAGTGGCCGCCTTTTAATTTATTTAGTTCGAAACAAGGGAGAGCGAGAATGATAGTAAAACTATTATGGGTTATTATCTGAAAGTGAAATCCATATTGATGAGCTCCTATGTATACTGTGATTATTGAATAGGTGTACACCCGCCAGGCTGATCACATGGCATGAGTTGAGATCATGCGGGTACATTGAAGGGTGTAAGCCGTTATAATTGTTAACTTTTGTGGGTCCACTTGATTATGTTTGGCAAAGCAATCCTTACGAATGATTCATTAAATAATTATATATTATGAGACTTTAGTATTTGTGAAAACACATAAACTTTTGAAGGGTACAAGCAGTGAACGTACCCGAATTCTTGAAATTTCTCTCCCCTTTTAAGAACACCATCTGTTTATGGCTTGCTAACGACAAAAATGGCCTCATTTCTATTCTAAATGTATATTGGTATGGTTAGCGCACCCATCATCACTTACTTAACCATGCAAAATGATCTTGTTTTCCCCCTTTGCATATTATCACCGTTATTATTATTACTAATAGATTTAAAGTAATTATTGTCATTGCGGGCATTAATATTGTTGCCCCTATTTTTGATAATATCATAGCTATTATGATTATTATTTCATTAGCTCCTAGGAAATACATCATTTGTAGCCCAAAAGAACCTCACTCAACTTTCAATTATACTAGTGTTATATCCCTTACTATGCAAGGACATGAGTTAATTTTGTTATTAAAAAATAATTAAAATATACTAATTTATTAAAATAAGTTAATTTTTGTATGATAGAATAACTATTATGCTATCGTAATAGTTCATGGAGGCATGTATATGTTTTTTCTTGCTCTCAATTAGATAACTTAAAATTACATTTTTTTAACATTAAAATTATTTGTTGAATTAGGTTAAATTTTTAATCTTTAATATGCAAGTCATAATCCTGTCATTTTTTATGAGAATATGTTACTATTCTACTAATTATTGCATAAATTATTCATTAAGTGGTCAAGTCTTTTAATGTAATATAATATTGTGTTAAATTAGCGTTACTTTTGAGTGACTATTCAAATGCCTATGTAGTTCGTTTTTTTTAATTAAATTTCAACTGCAAAGTAATAATATATATAATAACATGTAGTAAATTCTAGTTTTTTTCCCCCCTTTGGAAGGTTAGCAAATCCTAGTTAATAACATTAATGTTAATTAATATGAGTCAACTAACATCCACCAATTATAACTTATCAATTCATTGTTATATGCCACATCAGCATGCCACATGTCATTCATACATGATTTGTATCCAACTTTTAATATATATATATGATCCTTGGGTAGTACCCATTAGTCATTCCTATCATTAGTTATAATCCATCACATTCATTACTTGATTAAATTATACATTGGTCGTAAATCTTTAGTGTCTCTAACTTTCCATATCAAACGTCAGTTCATCATTTATGTAAAGATGGCTCCAAAAATTTTAATTCGCCGTCTCGTAATATTCTATAACCATTTTAAGTCTACCTTAAAAAATTCATAGCTTTCTTGCCTGGCGTCATATTAAGATCTGAAACCCCAATATGGGAATATTAGGAAGTCTTGCAGCGTTTTCATTCATAGTGCAAAACACAATCACCACAACATGGCCCCTAAAAATGAGCTTAACCAAAAATGTGTACAACATTAGTTTTTTCTACGCAGCTTCATTAAATCGACCATACCATTGTCTACAAAACTTGGAATCAAGTGATTCTAGATGCAATTGAAAGAGAACTTATTCATCTACCTATCCACCAAAAATTAAATTTTTCGACGCCTCAATCAGTACTAGTTTATTTCAAAAGCAATGCTTGTTTTTGGGCCTAATTACAACCCTAAATGTCTTTTTTCCTCAACCTCAAGCATCCTAACTCTTCTCTAACCTTTTATTAGCACACCCTATACTCCTAAAACCTTTGGTTATATTCAAAACACAACTGACAATCCTCAAAATTCAATAAATTTAATTACAAGGGCACCACCTCCGATCTCATGCTCAATGTTCACATCCCTCATGAACACCAACAACACTTACTCTTATAAATACTAACAATAATTGGGATAAACACTAAATTGTCACCCAGCAACATTCATCCAAGCTAAAGTAACACTTTAACTAATTGAATTAGGAGGTAAAGGGATTAAAAGTAAGTGAGGGGAATTTGAGTTTACCTCCAAAACACCAAGCACAAAGCTAGAGGAGAGAAGGGGTAGAGAGGTGATGGTGTTGGGGCTGTGGTAGGCCCGATGGCATCATGTTGTTGGCACACAGCAACCTAGGCGATGGCAAACAGGAGTAGAACGAAGCAGAGCATGCAGGAAAGAGAGTTGAGCATAAGAAGTGGGGGGGTTCTCCTATGTGAATTAGAAAGAGGGAATGAAAAAAATATCACTTGCTTTAATTAATTGACTAAGGATACCCCTATCCCTTGATGCTTCCTTTGTTAGCTATATTACTTTTCATTGTTTTTATTATTAGTTTTGGATACTAAAATGATTCCTCTTTTTAACTAAAAAATACTTGGGATAACATTTGGTCTATTGTTGCCATGATTTATTTGGTTAGAAAATTATAAATCTTATCCATTTTGATTAGCATATACTCTTGTATCTATTAGTATTTCATTTATTTGCATTATGATTTTATTTGCCAGTAAAAATTATAACTTTTGTCCGCCTTTATAAATGGGCTAATTTTAAAAAATTTTCTACTGATTTATTGATTTATCTATTTGTAAGTTCTGAATGATTTTGTACAAAGCATGATTAAATTTTATTTCGAGGCCATTTAGTCATCTCAACGTACAATTACATAAATACATCAAATGATGAATTGAAATGCGGCGCTTAACTTGATTAATTTAAATAAAGATTGACCAAGATAATTAGCATGATTTAGACTCGAGCTACTATGGTCTTCCCCCCTCAAAGTAAGTTTCGTCCTTAAAACATACAAACTTGAAGGAGATATCTGATTTACCCCCAGAATTAGTGATGATATTTGTTTCTTATATCCTCCTCAGTTTCTCATGTGGCTTCTGATGAGGCATGATTAGCTCATAGAATCTAAACTAGAGGGAGACCCTTGTTACGAAGTTATTTAACTCAATAAATCAGTATTTAGATGAGACACTCCTCATACGCCAGGTTTTCAATAACCTCTATAGGCTCTGTCACGGGGTTGAACTTTTCAATGATTGCATGGGGCCTAATGTACTTAGGGCTCAGTGTTCCCTTGAGATTGAGCCTCCTAGTGCTATTGACTTATGACACTTTTAAGAGTACTTTATCTCTTACTTGAATCTCTAATGGTCTCCTTCTTTTACCAGCAGAAATCTTTTGATGGCTCTGCACAGTCTAAACATGTTCTTGGATCTTAATTAACTACAACCCACTTCTCAATGCTTCATTCGACTTACTTAAGCACAATTAGGTATTGTTTGGGATTCTACTATTATTAAAGGGCCCCCATTTGTGTTCCTAATTGTATTACTTGCCCATTGAGGAACAAGTTATGGCTTATGTGCTGAGATTTGGTGTCATCCTGTGACTTAAGTCTATGGTCTGCTTTGGACTAGCATTGAAGGGCTATTTTGAATTCTGTCTTGCAAATCCACTTGCTTATTTGCGTAACTTCAGTCATTAAACTAGTCAAAAGTTTGCTAGATCTAAATTTGATATTAAAGATGAACATATCCTAGGATAAGAATGATGGAAATGGTAACCTAGCGAATCATTATTCCCAAAAGAGAAAAATAGCAAGATGAGGAGGAATTGTCATGAGATGGTAGAACAAAGATATCTATAAGTGTATCAAGATCTGAAAATATAGGGGCACAAGAATCATTTCTTGTAAACATAGTTTGCAAGGGAAATCAAAAGATATTTGACATGTCTTGAGCCATATGAATGGGAAGGATAGGCACTCTATACCATCTCAATCAGAATGGGTGATTAGAAGGCTAAATTATAGATAATATTGTGTTATCCATGATTAAAGAAAATATTAGAGTATCCAACATGGAGGGGCGAAATTGTTTAATTACTTAAGGCTACTCTTTAATAAGAATTCTCCTGGCTCAATCAAATTGTTCAGACCATTATATAAATGGAAATTAATTGGGGTTATCTGAGCCATACAAGGGATAAATCATAGGCTTTCCATATAGCCTTCACACTAGAGGTTTGGTTAAATATATTACTAATAACGTAAAGGATGGAATTGTCATAACATTCAATGTAGGCCATATAGAGATAGCAACTAGAGTGAAGTTAGATGGGACAAAATTGGAATCTTCTCAATAAAGAAAGGTGTTTTAGTGAAACTTGGGTTTAGTACTTAACTTACAACAGAATTTCAACAAGACTCGCTGGCAAAATCAATATGATAATTTTGGCAAGTTGACATGGACAACCAGTGTGTAGAGCATACTGGATTTGTCATGATATGAATTTGCAGGAATATGAATTTTCTCTACGGCAGCAAGTTCAAGTGAAGTGACAAGAATGAATAAAGAAAGAACATGATCATTTATCACCAATGGAATATGAAAGTAAGAAGAATGATGCAATGTACACCTACATAGTCAAAACAGAATTGCATAAGTAATTCAAAACAAGTCGTATATGCTTATCACCATGAATAAACGGGGTGCCGACCATATACGTATTGCAATATCGGCAACCATATAAGACCTAATAGGAATGTACTACATAATAAGGAACACAATTTAGAGATATGGTTAATCATACTAGAAAGAGGGTAGGAAAATTCTAAAAGATTCACAAAACTCCGAAAGTTTAAAATGAAAGGGGAAATTTAATCACAATGGAAAGGAGCACATTTATTTACGATAAGACAAGCCAAACAATATGAGAAATGTTAGGGAGAAAAAACATCACAATGAAAGGTAGACTATAATTGGCAAGGATGTTAATTAAGACCCTTTAATATAGGTGGTCTCAATAAAAACGTATAATAGCACAACATTGAAGTTAACAAACAAATCAAAAGGACCTAAGGAGAGGTAAGTCAATGTCTGACAGTAATGTGGGTGTTGTTAATGTAAGATTTTAGCTAAAAGAACGCGTGAACAATTATGGAATGATAGGTAGAGAAAATGGCACTCTGAGGAAGTAGAATAAAATCAATTGTAAATTTAAATCACTCAAGAATGGAGGTTAGTAAGAATCAAATAGTTCCAAGCATTAGTTACATAGAGGAAGGGCAATTAATATTAATTTGGTAGTTAGCAAACAGCAAAAACAGGCAACTTAGGAAATGATCAAATGCTTAAGGGAAGCTTAAATGATGATATTTATAAGGAATAGAATGTATAAGGTATTAATCCAAGATTAAATTATAAAATTATCAATAAGCATAGGGCTTTTTTACAGAACCCAATGCATAGCAAAATTCAGCCCTTGTTTGGCATGATTTAGCGTGAAAATGATGTCATTGTTTTCAAGGTTGAGGTGAAAGTCAAAGGCAGGGGGTGCAAATTTGCAACACAAGGCTTTCATAAAGGTACCTTTCTTCGACTATGAAAGAATCCACGTACAAGTTCGTATGGTCACAAAAAGAAAGAGTTAACCTGGTTCCTAACTTTATTCATAAGAATTAAGATAGGAAAATAAAATATCAAGGCTGCATAGTTGAATGAGTTGTCAGAGCATCAGCAAGGGGAGTGGTGTATTATGTGAAACCCAGCTAGTATTACATTCAAAGAGTAGCCGAAGAAGCTCAAGCAATGCTCATAAGAACACACAGTCGGCACTCTGAAAAGGATTGAAGGAAGAGGTGAAAATATTACAAAAAGAAAAAAACTCTATTTACTGACTTGTTAAATTTAGAATTCTACAACGTAAGCAGAAGAGTTTTGAGAAAATACCATTAACTAAGAAATACGGCAAACGGGAATAATAGGAATCAAGATCTATTGTAAGCATGATGGGTACCAGTTAATAACAAATGAAAGATTACCAAAAGCAACCTGAGAAAAGATAATTAATCGAAGCAAGAGGACGACACTTCAAATTGATGGTCATAATTCTATAGAAAGGATAATATCACGAAATAATTTAGTTGTAGAATAGATATTTAGTAGAGGATTGTTAACATCACTAGGCAATGTTGCCAAAGAATAGACTAATAGGACTCAGCCAAGAATTGCAAGTCAAATTGTACTAGAACAAGGTATAGGTCCTCCTAAGACCTAGTTGTAATTGTTATAAAAAAAAAACTGGGGTTCTTGCTTAAGAACTCTATACTATGAAATCATGCATACTTTGTAAAGGAAAGCTTCATGTTAGTTTACCACTAGTTATCGTAGGTTTTTTTAGATACAAATATTTGCATAACTGCAGTTGCATGTGTTTGATCACTTGAATGGAACTTCCATATCCTACTTGCTCTATGACCCTTTTATTGACATGTTTGGAGTTGAACTTTGAGGATACCTTCTTGAATAGGAGAGCCTAGCTTTGTAGAATCACTTGTTATATCATCATGTAGGCCATGCAACACTAATAGCGTTGAGTTTTTAACAAAAAGGGTCACAATGCAATGAGATCAAATATCCAAAGTTTATGAAATGAGAAGGATTGTACTTCCACTGTACTTCTTCATACCTCATTTAATAACCCCAGTCACATCCATAAGTCATGTCCACTCATTGGCTACAATATGAATTATAACATACAGATTTTCTTAGAATATGGTATGAAGGAGTATAGAATACATGTGCATATACAACAGTTCCTCGAGTTTGCACCTATATTCCACATGTATAACTTGATGCTTCAGGTGAAGTGAGTATACCTGAGGTTGTTATCGATTACTCTTATTGCTTTGACGATTTTATCATCTTAGTACCTAATTTCTTCCTAAACTAGTCCTCATGTTCTCTATTCCATGTAGCATCATTATGCTCTAAACCCACAATAATATGAGGTCTTCTACCGTTGGTAGATTAATGGTTGAAGCACATGCTTTCATTTACTCCCTTTGCTTTCCATAATCCTTGTCAATCCCAACAACTTTACTCATCTCATCATTTCATATCCTATCAAATCAAACATTCCTTAACCTAATTTTCCTCATAATCAAAGTAGTGTATCTCACTTCAAAAAGAATATACCATCTAGTCCTCAAAACCTAAAAAGAAATTATGTATGTTTTCTTTCCCTGAACTCCCTAACGCCCACCTTGCGTTCAAGGTTCACCCTTTAGTGATTGCCATGTGCTCTCAGGGTCTATCTTATCCCCATAATAACTATATAACATCCTCAACTATGTCACATGATCTAGGGCCCTTGAACATGCCCATTCTTCTTTTCTTCTTCGTCTTCCTTTTGTTTTCCCTCTGCACGTGCTCTAAAAATCCCACAAAGGATCATCACCCTTATTGATACCTTTATTGGTACGTGTCTCTTTTTATAACCTTAGTTAATGACCAACAATCATAATGTGTACACTGGACCCACATACCATGGTTTTCTACCATTTTGTTTCCCTGTTGGAGATCATACACAATATGTAGCGGCTTGGATATATACCTAGTTTATGATAAGCTACTTAAGTTTATAAAATTTTTGGAATTAGTTAATGGTAACATTCATGACATCAGTCATCATATTTTTCCACAAACCATTCATATGATATCAAGACACATACTGCAAAGCATCTAACTGACATTACAAATTTAATGGATAAACAATGTTTAAAATCCAACTATAGGGGTGTCGTGGGCCTTATATACACTTATTCCATGGCAACTTCTCCCCCTATTGGTTTAACATTACCATGTATTTAATAAAGCATGTTTCCCTTGCATGGAAGATTATAATTAGTACCATAAGAATCACTTATAAACCTACATGCGACTTCCCTGAGCAATAACGTTCATAAGCTACCTAACTAAACCACTAGCACTAATACCAATTAGTGGAGACAAGGTAAATGCTGATTAAACTACCCTTGCTCGATACTTATGCTCATCAGTTAAATCATATTTACAACTTTAACATGACAGCTAATCATCTTCTAACTCACAATGACCCCAAAACCCAGCTCTAATACCACAACTGTAACACCCCAGCTCTTAATCGTGACATCAGTCTTTATTAACAGACCATTAGTTGCAAATAAAGAGAAAGTGTTAGGTCATTACCATCGTCTTATAGAAGACTGGCCTATGCTAATTCACTTGCATAAACCTAATAGCACATTATAGCACATGTGTAATCCAAATGGCAAGCAACTAATTCACCCCAACTCACATGTCAATCCATTAACATTCAAACCACACTCTCCGAAGATTCATGGTCGCAATAAATGTCACTGTGAGCTTGAGTAAATCTTTTGATTGTCTCCCATCTATGAGGACCACACATTTTGTCTAGCGAAAACAAGAAAAAATATTCGAAGATTGAGTCAAAGCTCAGTATACTTACTCCTATACTTTTAAGATAGAAACTCCCTTTTTTTTAGTGAGCAGTTGCATTTCAATTTATTTAGTTCAAAACCAAGGAGAGCAAGAATGATAGTAAAACTATTACAGGTTATTATCCAAAAGCAGAACCCAAAGTGATGAGCTGATATGTATACTACGATCATTGAATAGGCGGGCACCTGTCAGGTCAATCGAATAGCCTAACCTGAGATCCCGTGGGTACACTAAAGGGCGTAAGCCCTTACAATTTTTAACTTTTGTGGGTCCACTTGATTATGTTTGGCAAAGCTATACTTGAAAATGATTTATTAAATAATTATATGTTATGAAACTTTTAAATTTATGAAAACATGCAAACTTTTGAAAGGTACAAGCAGTAAACGTACCTGGATTCTTGAAATTTCTCTCCCTTTTTAAGAAAAACATCTGTTTATGGCTTGCCAATGACAAAAATGGCCTCATTTCTATTCCAAATGTATCTCGGTATGGTTAGCAAGGTTTCAAGTGATCTTTCTTTATTTCAACTTTAGTTAGTAATTTATAACTCTCCTTGGTGTTCTTTTCTCACGTAACAGAGCACCCATCATCACTTAACCATGTAAAATGATCTCGTTTTCCACCTTTTCATATCATCATTGTTATTATTATTACTAACAGTGTTAAAGCTATTATTGTTGTTATGGGCATTAATATTGTTGTCCCCATTTATGATAATATTATAGCTGTTAATATATAATTTTCTAACGAAATCATTCAGAACTTATAATTAGATAAATCGATAAATAAATAATAAAAAATTTTAAAATTAGCCCGTTTAAAAGGCAGGTAAAAGTTATAATTTTTCATGGCAAATAAAATCATACTGTGAATAAATGAAATACTAGTAGATACAAGAGTATATGCTAATCAAAATGGTAATGATTATAATTTTCTAACCAAATAAATCATGGCAACAATAGACCAAATACTATGCCAAGTATTTATTAGTTAAAAAGAGGAATTATTTTGCTATCCAAAAATAATGATAAAAACAATGAAAAATAATATAACAAATAAAGGAGGCATCTAGAGATAAGGAAATCCTTAGCCAATTAATCAAAGCAAGTGATATTTTTTTCATTCCCTCTTTCTAATTCACGTAGCCACTTCCCATGCTTGGCTCTCTTTCCACCCTGCTCTGCTTCGTTCTTCCCCTGTTTGTCATCGCCCAAGTTGCTGTGTGCGAACAACATACCACGGCTGGGCTTGCCGCAACACCAGCACCGTCATCTGTCTCCCCCCACTCCCTCTAGCTTTGTTCTTGGTGTTTTAGAGGTAAACCCTAACTTCTCCCTCACTTACTTTTACTCCCTTTACTCCCTAATTCAATTAGTTACAGTGTTACTTTATCTTGGTTGAATGTTAGTTGGTCACATTTTAGAGTCTATCATGATGATTTTTAGTATTTAGAAGAGTAAGTGTTGTTAGTGTTCATGAGGGACTTAAATATTGAGCATGAGCTATGAGGTGGTGTTTTTTAATTAAATTTTTTGAATTTTGAGTGTTGTCAATTGTGTTTTGATTATAGCCAAAGGTTATGGGAGTACGGGGTGTGCCGGGAAAAGATTAGAGAAGAGTGAGGATGCTTGAGGTTGAGGGAAAAGTACATTCAGGGTTGTAATAAGACCCAAAAACAGGGGCCACTTTAGAAATAAACCGGTAATTATTGAAGCATCAAAAAAATTGATTCTTAGTAGATAGGTAAGCCAATGAGTTATCTTTCAATTGCATCTAGAATCACTTGATTCTGAGTTTTGTGTACAACGTTATGGCTGATTTACTGAAGCTGCACAGAAAAAATTGAAGCTATACACAGTTTTGCTTAAGCTCAATTTTAGGGGTCGTGTTCTGTTGATTGTGTTTTTCACTATGAATGAAAGAGTTGCAGCACTTCCTAATATTTTCATATTGGGGTTTTAGATCTTAATGTGAGGTTTCGGTTGAAAGATATGGATTTTCTAAAATAAACCTTAAAACGGTATTAAAATATTACAAGACAATGAATTAGAATTTTGGGAGCCATATTAACATAAATGATGAACTCACGCTTGATATGTAAATTGAGAGAGAACCAAGATTTAAGAGCAATGTATAACATAATCAAGTAATGAAGGTGACAGATTATAACTAGTGTTAAGAATGACTAATGGGCACTACCCAAGGATATAATTAAAGGTTGAGTAAGGTTCTTTTGGGCTACAAGTGTTGTACTTCCTGGGAGCTAATGATAATGCTTCTCTCAACGAAAATCATAGTAGTTATATCAAAAATGGGGAAAATAATATTAATGCCCATAATAACAATAATAGATTTAACACTATTAGTAATAATAATAATCATAATGATATGAAAAGAGGGAAAACCATATCATTTTGCATGGTTAAGTAAGTGATGATGGGTGCTCTGTTACTTAAGAATAGAACACCAAGAATAATTATAAATTACTTACTAAAGTTGAAATTAATAAAGATCAGTTGAAACCCTGCTAACCACACCAATACATATTCAGAACAAAAATAAGGCCTTTTTTGTCATTGGCAAGACATAAACAAATATTTTTCTTAAAAAGGGAGAGAAATTTCAAGAACCCAGATATGTTTACTGCTTATACCCTTGAAAAGTTTACAGGTTTTTCATAAATACCAAAGTCTCATAATATATAATTACTTAATGAATCATTTTCAAGTATTGCTTTGCCAACATAATCAAGTGAACCCACATGTTAGCAATTATAAGGGCTTACACACTTCAGTTTACCAATGTGGTCTCAGGTCAGGCTATCTGATCAGCCTAATAGGCGTACACCTATTCAATGATCGTAGTATATATATGAGTTCATCAATTTAGGTTCCACTTTCAGATCATAACTGGTAACATTTTTACTATCATTCTTACTCTCCCTCGTTTCGAACTGAATAAATTGGAATGCGTCCACTCACTAAAAAAAGGAGTTTCCAGCTTCACAGTATATTAGTAATAATGTATTGATCTTCAACTTACTCTTCGAATATTTAGTGTTTTCATATTTTAGGTGGACAAAATCATGCAAACCTCACAAACGGGATACAATCAAAAGCGTTAGACAAGCTTGCAATGACATTTCTTGAGGTTATGAATCGTCAGAGCGTGTGCTTTGAAGGTTACTAGATTGACATATGAGTTGGGAGTGAATTAGTTGCATGCCGTTTGGATTACACGTGTGCTATAATGTGCTATAATGTGCTATTAGGTTTGTGCAAGTGAGTTAGAATAGCCTGTCCTTTATAGGGTGGCAATGATGCCCTAGCACTTTCACTTTATTTACCACTAATGGCCAGTTGATTAAGATTGTTTTTATGATTAAGAGTTGGACATTATAGTTGTGGTATTAGGACTAGGTTTCGGGGTCATTGTGAGTAATAAGAAGATTAACTGTCATGTTAAAGTTATAAATGTGATTCAGACTATTAACTTATGAGCATGAGCATCGAGCAAGGGTAGTTTAATCATCGTTTACCTAGTCTCCACCCATTGGTATTGGGGTCAGTGGTCTAGTTGGGTAGCTTACGGACATTATTGCTTAGGGAAGCCATTTGTAGATTTATAAGTGATTCTTCTGGTATTAATTATAATCTTCCATGCAAGGGAAACATGCTTTATTAAATATATGGTAATGTTAAACCAATAGGAGGAGAAGTTGCCATGGAATAAGTGTATATAAGGCCTATGTCACCTCTATGGATTGATTTTTAAATGTCGTTTATCAATCAATTTTGTAATATCAGTTAGACATGTTGTGGTATGCTTCTTGATATCGTATGAATCATTTATGGAAAATCAAATGATGAACGATGTCATGAATGTTATCATTAACTAATTCCCAAAATTTTGCAAACTTTAGCAGCTTCTCATAAACCAAGTCTATATCCATGCCACTGTATATGATCTCCAACTAGGAAATAAATTGATAGAGAACCTTGGTATGTGGGTCCAGAGTATACATTATGATTCTGGGTCATTGACTAAGGTTATAAAAAGAGACATGTACCAATAAAGGTATCAATAAGGATGGTGATCCTTTGGGGGATTTTTGGAGCATGTACATAGGAAAAACAAAAAGAAGAACAATAAAAGAAGAAAGGGTGTATGGGCCGTAGATCATGTGACATATTTTAGGACGTTATGTATTTATTATGTGTTGAGTTCGTGAGTATCCAACCACAAGAGGGGGGTGAATTGTGGTATCTGATTTTCGCATTGTAGATAACAAACACCCTCACAGAGGTTGTTCTCAAGTGACAAACACCCTGATAGCTTGTTTGCACGGGGTGTTCTCAAATATTGCAGAGGCGAAAATCACCAAGATAGATGCAGAAAATAAAGCACACACAATTTTTACGTGGAAAACACCTCTAGCCCAACTGAGGTGTGAAAAACCACGACCTACCTCGTGTAGGATTTAACCACTTTCACTAACGGGCTTCACACGTTACAAATGTAACACACCTTGTTACAACTTGCAACCACGTAACCTTCTTCCCAAAGATAGGTTACACCACGTCCAACCTTCGCAAGATTAGACACGTCCAAGTCCACACGACTAGGACACACTCACTCACTTTTCTGATTCAAGATCAGGGTTACAAACACCTTACAGGGGGTGCTTCTCACTAAGCAGATGTAAGGTACAATGAAGATCCTATTATGCCAATGGTATGAAAACTCAAAATCAAACACAGCTTGTCACGGTTTGCTTTTCAGAATGAAGCTCAAGAATCTTTGAGTGTAAACCGAGTTTTCTGATTTTCCTGGATTTTTTCAAAAGGCTGTGTTTATGCAAATTCAAACCGAGTTTTCTGTCTCTCTGTTTTTCGAGTGTTTTGAATATCTGTATATCTCTGTCTGTGTGTATATACTGGGAGAGAAAAAGCTGAGGCTTTTAAACAAAAAAACCAACGGTCATAAACCACAGAATCAGCTAAGTATGGAAATTGTTTTGCAAAATTATCCAACGGCTAATGATTAATTTATCCCAAAATATAAGGGATTTTGTTATCTTAAAAGATAACCCTTATCTTCCCATAGCCGTGAAGAGGTTTAAAGAGATTTTCAGCTTTTACCAAATCCGAAAATATAGTCATAGGAATCTTTTGATTTGGCAAATCTCCCAAACCTATTTTCGCAAATTCTCCCAAAATATTTTCAGGAAATATCCTTTCCAGAGAAATAGCAGTTTTGAAATTCAAGGAAAGTATTCTAGAGATCTTGGCCAACCAAAATGAATTTTTCAAAAATAATCGGGTATGGCCACTGCAGTTCAGAAACACCCTAGGCACCCTGTTCGCAGGGTTGTTCGCAACTGGTGTTCTGAAGCACTTAGCGCAAGTACCAATTCAAGAAGTGTTTAAAAATGATGTTTTCAATATTGGCATATTAACAAGAGTCTAATTAAATAAAACCTATATACCCAAGACTTCTTGTTTTGAACCAGTCATCTTGTCCGAGATTTGTAGAGCTGCTGTGAACACCAAGGCCACCTTGTTTGCTGGGGTTGTTCTTTGCATTGCTAGAGTTCAGGAACACGCTTTACAATCAACTGTCGAGATGGTGTTCTTGACTTAATATAGAATCACCAAGTAAAACCTGTCTAGAAGACATTCTCACATGTAGCAAACCAGTTAATACAATAAAGATCACAAACACCAGTTAGGCCTATTTGGAGATCGTGTTCGGAGCAACATTACTTGGACAAATTTTTACACTTGGATTTGTTATCATCAAAACTAAATATAATAACACAACATTATGGGTATTAGATAGAGCTTGAGAGCACATGACAATCACTACATGGTGAACATTGAAAGCAAGATGGGTGTTAGCAAGTTAAGGGAAAGAACATATACATGTTTTCTTTTTAGGTTTTGAGGACTAGATGGTATGTTCTTTTTGAAGTGGCTTCGATAATGGGGAAAATTAGGTTGAGGAAGGTTTGATCTTATAGGATTTGAACGATGAGATGAGTAATGTCATTGGGATTAACAAGGATTACGGAAAGTAAGGGGAGTAAGTGAAAGCATGTGCTTGAGCCATTAATCGACCAAGGGCAGAAGATCTTATATTCTTGCGGGTTTAGGAGCATAGTGATGCTACATGAAACGAGAAACACGAGGACCAATTTGGGAACAAATGAGGTACTGAGATGATGAAATCATCAAAGTACTAAGAGTAACCGATAACAACCTTAGGTATACTCACTTCACCTGAAGCATCAAGTTATAGATGAGGAGTATAGGGCGAAAACTCGAGGAAGTGTTTTATATGTACATGTATTCTATACTACTTCATGACATATCCGAAGAAAATCTATGGGTTATAATTCATTTGCCAATGAGTGCACATGACTTATGGATATGATTGGGATTATTAAATGAGGTATGAAAACGTATAGTGGAAGTACAATCCTTTTCATTTCTTGAACTTTGGATATTTGATCTCATTACATTACGACCCGTTTTGTTAAGGACTTCACGCTATTAGTCAAGTGTTGCATGGACTGCACGGGCTATAACAGGTGATTCTATAAAACTAGATTGTCCTATTCAAGAAGGTATCATCAAAGTTCAACTCCGAACATGTCAATAAAAGGGTCATAGAGCAAGTAAGATATGGGAAGTTCCATTTAGGTGATCAAAACCATGCAAATGCAGCTATGCAAATCTTTGTATCTTATAACCAATGGCTAACTATCATGAAGCTTTCCTTTATAAATTACACTTGATTTCATACTATAGGGCCCTTGAGCAAGAACCTTATGTGTCTTTTACAACCACAATTAGGTGCTAGAAGGACCCATGCCTTATTCTAGCACAATTTGACTCGTAATTTCTACTTGAGTCGTATTAGTCTATTTTTCGGCAACATTGCCTAGTGATGTTGAAAATCCTCTACTAAATATCTACTCAACAACTAAATTGTTTCACGATATTAATCTTTCTGTGGAATTATCACCATCAATTTGAAGTGTCGTTCTCTTGCTTTGATTAATTATGTTTGCTCAGGTTGCTTTTGGTACTCTTTTGATTGTTATTAACTTATGCGCATTATGCTTACAATAAATCTTGATTCCTATTATTTCCTTTTGCTGCATTCCTAAACTGATGGTATTTACCCAAAACTCTTTTGCTGACCTTGGAGAATTTTAAATTAAACAAGCCAGCGAATAAACTTTTTCCTTTTGTAATATTTTCACCTCTTCGTTCAATGCCTTTTGGAGTCCCCACTGTGTGTTCTTGTGAGCATTACTTCAGCTTCTTCGGCTACTCTTTAAATATAAGACTAGCTCGCTTTCACATAATACACCACTCCCCTTGCTGATGCTCTTACAATTCATTCAACTCTGCAACCTTGATCTTTTATTTTGCTCTCTTGGTTCTTGTGAATAAAGTTAGGAACCATTACAACTCTTTCTTTTTGTGACCACACGAAGTTATATGTGGATTCTTTCATAATTGAAGAAAGGTACCTTTATGAAAGCCTTGTGTTGCCAATTTGCACCCATGTATTTGGCTTTCACCTCAACCTGGAAAAAAAGAGATCATCGTCACTCCAAAGCATGCCAAATAAGGGCCGAATGTTGCGATGATGTGGGTTCGTGAAGAAAAAAGCCTTATGCACATTGATAATTTTATAATTTAATCTTGGATCAATACCTTGTATGTTCTGTCCCTTATAAATAGCAATATTTAGGCTGCTGTTACACATTTGATCATCTCACAAGTTGTCCATTTTTGCTATTTGCTAACTACCAAATTAATATTAATTGCCCTTCTCCTATGTAACTAGTGCTTGGAACTATTTGATTCTTACTACCCCTATTCTTGACTGATTTGCATTTCCAATTAATTTTATCTACCTGCCTCATAGTACCATTTTCTCTACCTATCATTCCATAATCTCTCATCCATTCTTTTAGCAAAAATCTTACATTAGCAGCACCCTCATTACTACCTAACATTGACTTATCTTTCCTTAGGTCCTTTTGATTTGTTTGTTAACTTCAATGCTGTGCTTCTGTACATTTTTACCCAGACCATTTGTATAAAAGGATCTTAATTAACATCCCAACCCTTCCAATTAGAGTCTGCCTTTTATTGTGATGTTTTTTTCTCTCTAACATTTCTTATATTGTTTGACTTGTCTTATCCTAGAAAAATATGCTTTTTTCCATTGTGATTAAATTTCCCCTTTCATTTTGAAACTTTTGGAGTTATGTGAATCTTGCAGAATTTTCCTACCCCCTTTTTAATATGATTATCCATATCTCTGAATCTTATTCCTTATTATGGAGTACATTCCTATTTGGTCTTATATGGTTGTCGTATTCCAATACATATATAGTCTGCACCCCGTGTATTCATGGTGATAAGCATATACGGCTTGTTTTGAGTTACTGATGCAATTCCATTTTCATTATGTGTTTGAACGTTGAGTGCGCCATTTCATCATTCTTTTTACTTTCATATTCTATTCATCATTAATGATCATGGTCATTCCTTATACAATCTTGTCACTTCACTTGAACTTGCTACCTTAGAGCAAATGCGTATTCCTGCAAATTCATATCGTAATAAATCCAGAAGTTCTACACACTGGCTGTCTACGTCAACTTGCCAGACTTATCATATTGATTTTGCTAGCGAGTCACCTTGTTACAATTTTGTGTTTCTATATTGTTTGTAAGTTGACTACTAAACCCAAGTGTCACCAAAATACATTTCTTTTTTTAGAAGATTCCAAGTTTTTTGCATCTAACTTCCCTCTAGTCGCTCTCTCTATATATCCTTCATTGAATGTTATAACGATTCCATCCTTTACGATAGTAGTAATATATTTGTGATTTTAACATGTAACCACACCTCTAGTGTGAAGGTTATGTGAAAAGCCTACCATTTATCCCTTGCATGGCTCAGATAATCTCAATTAATTTTCATTTATACAATAGTTTGAACATTTGATTGAGCCATGAGAACTCTTATAAAAGAGTAGCCTTAAGTAATTAAACAATTTCACCCCTCCATGTTGGGTGCTCTAATATTTTTTTTAATCATAGACAAGACAACTTGATCTGTAATTTAGCCTTTCAATCACTCATCCTAATTGAGATGGTATAGAATGCCTATCTTTCCCATTCGTATGGCTCAAGACATGTCGAATATCTTTTGATTTCCCTTACAATCCATGTTTACAAAAAATGATTCTTGCACCCTTATATTTCCAAATCTTGATACAGACTATTAACTTATGAGCATGAGTATCAAGCAAGGGTAGTTTAATCAATGTCTACCTCGTCTCCACTCATTGGTATTGGGATCAGTGGTCTAGTTGGGTAGCTTATCAACATTGTTGCTCAGGAAGCTACCTGTAGGTTTTTAAGTGATTCTTGTGGTATTACTTATGATCTTCCATGCAAGGGAAACATGCTTTATTAAATATATGGTAATGTTAAACCAATAAGAGGAGAAGTTGCCATGAAATAAGTGTATATAAGGCCTATGACACCCCTATAGTTGATTTTTAAATGTTGTTTATCAATCGATTTTGTAATGTCACTTAGATACATTGTGGTACGCTTCTTGATATTATATGAATCATTCGCAGAAAAAAATGATGGCCAATGTCATGAATGTTATCATTAACTAATTCCCAAAATTTTGCAAACTTAAGGAGCTTATCATAAACTAGGAATACCCCCAAGCCATTGCATATTAGATCTCTAACTTAGAAATAAAATAGCAGAGAACCTTGGCATGTGGGTCCAGAGTAAACATTATGATTCTGGGTCATTGACTAAGGTTATAAAAAAAAGACATGTACTAATAATGGTATTAATAAGGGTGATGATCCTTTGTTAGATTTTTAGAGCATGTACATAGGAAAAACAAAAAGAAGAAGAATAAATGAAGAAAGGGTGTAGGGGCCCTAGATCTTCTGACATATTTAAGGATGTTATGTATTTATTATGGGGATAAGATGGACCCTGAGAGCACAAGGAAATCACTAAAGGGTGAACATTAAAAGCAAGGTGGGCATTAGGAAGTTAAGGGAAAGAAAACATACATCATTTTCTTTTTACGTTGATGCACTGCTTTGATAATGAGGAAAATTAGGTTGAGGAAGGTTTGATCTTATAGGATATGAAATGATGAGATGAGTAAAGTTGTTGGGCTTGACAAGAATTATGGAAAGCTGAGGGAGTAAATGAAAGCATGTGTTTCAGCCATTAATCTACAAAGGGTAGAAGACCTCGTATTCTTGTGGGTTTAGGAGCATAGTGATGCTACATGAAACGGGAAACATGAGGATTAGTTTGGGAAGAAATAAGGCACTGAGATGATGAAATCATCAAAGCAGTAAGAGTAGCCAATAACAACCTCGGGCATACTCACTTCACCTAAAGCGTCAAGTTATACATGTGGAATATAGGGGTAAAACTCGAGGAAGTGTTGTATATGTACATGTATTCTATACTTCTTCTTGCCATATCCTAAGAAAATCTATGGGTTATAATTCATATTGTAGCCAATAAGAGGACATGACTTATGGATATGACTGGGGTTATTAAATGACGTATGCAGAAGTATAGTGGAAGTACAATCCTTTTCATTTCTTAAACTTTGGATATTTGATCTCATTGCATTGTGACACATTTTGTTACGGACTCAACGCAATTAGTTAAGTGTTGCATGAATTGCATGGGGCTATAACAGGTGATTTTGCAAAACTAGATTGTCTTATTCAAGAATGTATCATCAAAGTTCAACTCCAAACAAGTCAATAAAATGGTCACAGAGCAAGTAGGACATGGGAAGTTCCATTTAGGTAATCAAACCCATGCAATTGCAGCTATGCAAATGTTTGTATCTATCTAAAAGAACCTATGATGACCAGTGGTCAACTAACATGAAGATTTCCTTTATTAAGTATGCATGATTTCATACCATGGGGTCCTTAAGCAAGAACCCTAGCTTTCTTTTGCAATCACAACAAGGTGTTAGAAGGATCCATGCCTTGTTCTAGCACAATTTGGCTTGTAATCCCTACCTGAGCCCTATTTGTATATTCTTTGGCAACATAGCCTAGTGAGGCTAACAATCCTCTACTAAATATTCATTCAACAACTAAATTATTTCTTGATATTAACCTTTCTGTGGAATTATGACCATCAATTTAAAGTGTTGTTCTCTTGCTTCGATTAATTATCTTTGCTCAGGTTGCTTTTGGTAATCTTTCGTTTGTTATTAACTGGTGCCCATCATGCTTACAATAAATCTTGACCTCTTCTTTCAATCCTTTCTAGAGTGCCTACCGTGCGTTCTTGCAAGCATTGCTTGAGCTTCTTCGGCTGCTCTTTGAATGTAAGACTAGCTCGCTTTCACATAGTACACCACTCCCCTCGCTGATGCTCTTACAACTCTTTCAACTCTGCAACCTTGATCTTTTATTTTGCTCTCTTGGTTCTTGTGAATAAAGTTAGGAATTATTATAGCTCTTTCTTTTTGTGACCATACGAACTTATATGTGGATTCTTTAATAATCAGAGAAAGGTACCTTTATAAAAGTCTTATTTTGCAAATTTCCACTGCTTGCCTTTGACTTTCAAATGAACCTGGGGAAAAAAAAAAAAAAAAAGACATCATCGTCACTCTAGATCATACCAACCAACGGCCGAATGTTGCGATGCTTCGGGTTCCTTAAAAAAAGCCGTATGCACATTGATAATTTTTATAATTTAATCTTGGATTAGTACCTTGTACATTTTGTTCCTTATGAATAGCAATATTGAAGCTGCCCTTAAGCATTTGATCATCTCCCAAGTTGTCCGTTTTTGCTATTTGCTAACTACCACATTAGTATCAATTGCCCTTCTCTATGTAACTAATGCTTGGAACTATTTAATTCTTACTACCCTCCATTCTTGAATGATTTACATTTACAATTAATTTTATTCTACCTACCTTATAGTACCATTTTCTCTACCTATCATTCCATAATCGCTCATCCATTCTTTTAGCTAAAAGCTTACATTAGCAGCACCCTCATTACTATTAGGCATTGACTTATCTCTCCTTAGGTCCTTTTGATTTGTTTGTGAACTTCAATACTGCGCCACTGTACGTTTTTACCCAAACCATTTGTATAAAAGGGTATTAATTAACATCCTAACCCTGCCAATTAGAGTCTGCCTTTTATTGTCTTTTTTTTTTTTTTTGTCTCCCCAACATTTCTCATATTGTTTGACTTGTTTCATCCTATACAAATCTCCTTTCCATTGTGATTATATTTCCCCTTTCATTTCAAACTTTTGGAGTTCTGTGAATCTTTCAGAATTTTCCTACCCCCTTTCCAATATGATTAACCATATCTCTGAATCTTGTTCCTTATTACGGAGTACATTCCTATTCGGTTATGCATGGTTGCCGATATTCCAATACATATATAGTTTGCGCCCCGTTTATTCATGGTGATAAGCATATACGACTTGTTTTGAATTACTGATGTAATTCCATTCCCACTATGTGGGTGAACGTTGAGGGTCGTCATTTCATCATTCTTCTTACTTTCATATTCCATTCATCATAAATGATCATGGTCTTTCTTTATACAATCTTGTCACTTCAATTGAACTTGCTACCTTAGAGCAAATGCATACTCCTTCAAATTCGTATCATAATAAATCTAGCACGTTCTACACACCGGTTGTCCTCCTCAACCTGCAACACTTATCATATTGATTTTGCTAGCGAGTCACCTTGTTGAAATTCTGTTGTTTCTATCTTGTTTGTGAGTGATTACTAAACCTAAGTTTCACCAAAATACCTTTGTTTTTTTAGAAGATTCTAATTTTATCCCATCTAGCTTTACTCTGGTCGCTATCTCTATATGTCCTACATTGAATGTTATGACGATTCCATCCTTTATGATATCCGTAATATATTTATGATTTTGACATGTAACTACACCTCTAGTGTGAAGGTTATGTGAAAAGCCTACCATTTATCCCTTGCATGCCTCAGATAACCCAACTAATTCCATTTATACAATGGTTTGAACAATTTGATTGAGCCATGAGAACTCTTATAAAAGGGTAGCCTTGAGTAATTAAACAATTTCACCCTTCCATGTTGGAGACTCTAATATTTTCTTTAATCATAGACAACACAATTTGATCGATAATTTAGCCTTCCAATCACCCATCCTGATTGAGATGGTATAGAATGCCTATCCTTCCCATTCATATGGCTCAAGACATGTCAAATATCTTTTGATTTCCCCTGCGATCTATGTTTAAAAAAAATGATTCTTGAGCCCTTATATTTTCGAATCTTGATACACTCATAGATATCTTTATTCTACCATCTCATGGCAATTCCTCCTAGTCTTGGTATTTTTCTCTTTTGGGAATAATGATTCGCTAGGTTACCATTTCCATCATTCTTATCCTAGGACATGTTCATCTTTAATATTGAATTTAGATCTAGCAAACTTTTGGCTAGTTAAATGAGTGAATGTTATGCAAATAAGCAAGTGGAGCTACAAGACAAAATACAACTTGGCCCTTCAATGCTAGTCCAAAGCAGACCATAGACTCAAGTCACAAGATGACACCAAATCTCAGGACATAGCCCATAATTTGTTCCTCAACGGGCAAGTAATACAATTAGGAACAAAAAGGGGGACCCTTTAATAATAGTAGAATCCCAAACAATACCTCATTGTGTTTAAGTAAGTTTGATGAAGCATTGAGAAGAGGGTTGGAGCTAATAAAGATTCAAGAACACGTTAAGACTGCGCAAAGCCGAAAAAAGATTTCTGCCAATAAAAGAAGGAGATCATTAGAGTTTCAAATGAGAGATAAAGTTTTCTTAAAAGTATCTCCATTAGCTATATTATTTTTCATTGTTTTTATTATTATTTTTGGATAGTAAAATAATCCCTCTTTTTGACTAATAAATACTTGGGACAATATTTGGTCTATTCTTGCCACGATTTATTTGGTTAGAAAAATATAAACCCTACCCATTTTGATCAGCATATACTCTTGTCTCTATTAGTATTTCATTTATTCACATTATGATTTTATTTGCTATGAAAAATTATAACTTTTACCAACCTTTATGAATAGGTTAATTTCAATTTTTTAATTGATTTATTTATTTATCTATTTATAAATTCTGAATGATTTCATACAAAGCATAATTAAATTTCACTTTGAGGCAACCTCGTTGTCTAAGCCTGCAATTACATGAATACATCAAATGATGAACTGAAATGCGGCGCTCAACTTGATTAATTTAAATGGAGATTAATAAAGGCAACTAGCATGACTTACACTAAAACTATTATATATTTTCATAGTTAGATTTGCATGATCTTTGCTGCTCTCTTATGAAGTTGGTAATCACATCACATTCATAAGTCTATTAACTAAACGTTATTTTTTTATTGATAAGTTGGTGAATAAAGGTTCTCCTATCATAATGGAACGCCATTATCAAGTATATGATGTTTAATGGCGTCGAAAGTGAGTACCCAAAGTATCATAATGAATGCCGTTATCAACCCGTAACTGAACGACTTTGCAAAAAGTATGAAATCCATAGTGGCGGAATATTATTTTTTTTTTTGAAAAACACAAAAATCGGTCGAAGTAGATAGAGTTTTGGCTTAAAAAGACTATCCTGCAAGATGATCCCCACCTCCCCCTCCCCCACCGGGCGGCCCAAAAAAACCACAAAAAACGAGGGGGAAAAAAAAAACACCCTAAAGCTGCTCCCAAGAGGACAACCACTTGCTTAAGCAATGGGGGAAATTGTAGTCCAAATGCAGCTCAAACATGACCTTTGGACCACAAAAGCTGAAGCATCACGACTGTGGAAAGATGAACCGAAAACCACACCTGATCTACGTCGTCACCCCCAATTTATGGCCCTGAAAGGGATTTATCAATCTAGCAAAAATCTCACACCTTCTGAAAGGCAAACTCCCTTCAAACTGGCAAAAGCTACACAGTATTCACCATTCAGAAGATACTTTACATAATTTATATCCCATACCATCTATAGTCACAAAAGAGTGGAACCTTCAGAGACAGTCACACCGTTAAAATTTTAAGTTTTTCAGGGCAAAAACGGCCATATGTAAGCATCTATTAAACAATAAAATTACAATACAGAGGTTCCTCGCTGCTAAATAACTTGAGATGCCACCCTTTGATGGCGAATACTAATCCTTCTGATAAAGGGATAGAGCAAGGTCTGTGTGTACAGAGAACAGTTGTGTGTCGACAAATAGCTGCAGAAACAAACAAGGGAGATAATAAACATTAGGAATATCCAGATTTTGATCAAGTGCTCAATAATTCTACCCAGTACATACGAGGACAGACAATGATGTCATTTCCAGATTGATAGAAGTTTAATCAAATGCCACTCACAAAAACCAAAAAAAATAAATAAATAAATAAAACACAGAAAATCCAAAAAAACACAACTCCCTGTCAACCACGTGTATAGTTAGTGGGATAGTATAAATCTAACATGTAATAACCTAGGACTCAAAATGATAAAACCAATAACTCCAAATCGCATTTATTACTAGTGAGCATACACAATGAAGATTTCCCAAAAAAAAGGAAATAAATAGAGGGAGTGCTCAAAAGAAACCAAGTAACACACCTTCATAAATGGTCGATCACGGTTAGGAAATGAGTCAATGAAGCTCTCCCTTAAGAGAAGTGATACCTGAAAGCAACAATGCAGGATGAACCTCAAACGCACCTCACTTTGAGACAGATAAACTTAGCAAATACCAAACAGGATTGACACATTAATATGTACACGATTTAAATGCACATGTCATTCCCCTTTTGACATCCGCTCTGTCCTCCTGACAAGTGAAGTCAGCAACTAAAAGCAACATGATTTTCATACGCGTAAATTCCAAGTCTCAACAATAAAAAGAATAATTAACCACCAAAGGGATAAGTTGGTGGTATTTGATCCAGCTTCTGCTGGAGAGGTTTCGGTTCGGTTCCCACAGCTGGTAATTGGGAGGCAGGAACTTCCCTTCTTCCCACAGAGACCTCCAGTACTACGCAACCTCCATGGGTGATGGGGGGCTCTAAGTGGGCCCTCTAGCCTACCTATCAATTAAAAAAATGGAGTCGAGTCAAAAAGATGGTTTCACGGCTGTTATTGACCTCTGCGCGAAAAACGGGGTAATGTGTCTCTTGGAACTTATTTCCCAATTTGCAAGTAGATGTTCCCATGCCCAACTCAATCATCATCCACATCGAACGGTGGAATTGCATTGTTCATGAATCATGACACTTAATGTGGCTTCATGGGTACAGTTAACATGTCTTTAAAAGCATCTCTCTGATCAACTATGCATCAAGGTGATCATGACAAGAGTGCTTCCCCAACAAGCCCAAGTGGTCAGGTGTCAATTCAAAGAAGATGGTGAAAATTTAAAATCTTCCAGCTTACTTCAAGATAGTATAGCTTAATTAAGAAAATTAGCTTCACCAAGAAATAGGCTAAAGAATTATAAGGAGCAACAGGTTGTCACAAATAAACTAAAGACCTTCTCTGCACATCGGCAAAAGGGAGGCTTTAGAAGATTGAGACGCATAACAACCGCTCAAAGCAATATAATAGCTTGCAGTTCTATCAAGCCTCCATTGGAGCATATATCTCGAAGGTAGACCTGTCAATTTGAGCTGGCGGATGGTTAAATACACATAGGTCGTATTCCGGGTTCAGGGTTAAAAGAGTTAAACCCTAACCCTAAAACTTCGCATTTGGGTCAAAACCCAATGAATTAGAAGCGGTTTTTCTATGCTTGTTTCCCCTACAAATATTGTAAGTATTAATATATTTTTTAAGAAAAATGAAAAAAGGATCGAGTTACAGAACGTCAAACTTTAAGTCTTTAATGTTTAAGCTACAGAACTTAAGGCCCTGTTCTTTTCACCTTAGTTTTGCTAAACTGAACTTGTTTTCAGTGTACTGAACTGAACTGAACTTGGTCTAGAAAACCCCCCCCCCCCCCCAAAAAAAAAAAAGGTTGAAGAGAGTAGAGCTGTATTGATTTTGTCGGCCACATTTTCTTAACAACAAAATAAGGTTTTTAAAAAACAAAAAAAAAAAAGAGATGACTGCACACACATGTAACCAAATTTTCAACAAAATATGCTTAATGATGATGTGGGTATCGTTCATCCTGGAGTAGAAGGTTGATCACGTACAACTCGCTTTTTTCTCAACACATACTATTTTAAACAATGGCATAGATGATTTGATTAGATGATGCAAATGTAATGTTTCATAGGAAAAAAGCCAAATAGTATTAGAAATAGTGTGTCATAAGTCATAACAGACATGTTGTAGCAATAGACTAGAACGATAGAGAGCGAAGAAAGCCAAGGAAATTTTAAAAGAGTGAAAACATATGCATTTTGCTCTTTTAAGTTAAGTTTTAACTGTTACATATGCTCATTAAAAGACAGACTAGAATGATAGAGAGGGAAGAACGTAAAGAGGGAAGAAAGCCAAGGAAAATTTAAAACAGAGTGAATAAATATGAATTTTGCTCTTTTAAAGTTTTAACATTTACATATGCTTATTAAAAGACAAAAAATCAACATATGTACTGGGTAAATATAATTTTTTCATAAAAAATACATATTAAAAAAAATCAGCGTAATTCAAATGGGTTTGGCCCAAGCAGGTTTGGGTCCTAAAACTTTGTCCAAGACCCTAACTTCTTTGGGTTCAGGTTAATGTTTTCCAAGTCTAGTCCAAGGTGATAATGATTGGAGGGGCTTTCAAATTTTTCCTTTGTGCAGTAAGCACAACTTGAATTCAAATTTCTACTGCAAGCCAACACCACCCTACTGCTTCTAACTAATCTATAATTCACAAAGTCAGAGCCCTGTTAATTTAGTCACTAGAAACATCACTATAAAAGGCTGCAAAGACATCTGCAAATCAAATTCTAAAAGGGTGTAACTATGACACTCAGCTGCGGAACTTCTGCTAGGCATATAAATAGCTCGATCCATTTTTGCCCCCTTACCAGGAACTACACACAGAACAAAGATCTTTTTCCCAACACTTTTCTACCTAATTGATTTTGAAAGCGTGCGTCACGTAAAAGTACAAGTTCTAAGTAATCAGTTTTCCGAAGACCACAACACATTCATGACATGATAGCATACTTAAAAAAGAAACAGAAATATCTAAAGCCTACAATATTTTGGAGGACATGATAGCACACCTTGTCATCATTGGACTGCACATTTGTTATTGTGTGAGAACGGAGATTGCCGCAGAGGGAATCCAAGTAATTCCTCAATACCTCCAAGAAGCCTTTGGCTGCTTCAACCTGCAGTCGAAATGAAGTTATCAGGCATAATCAAGCAAGCAAACCCTCTGACAAGGACAATAGCAAAGAGAAGGCTGTTTGCAAGTGTAAGATTGATCATGTAAACCAACAGACTGAAAATAAATATACCTGTACATCTGTACATTCATAGATGGGCCGCTTTCTACCTAAATAGCTTTCTCCTACAAGCTTTGCATGATAGGGCGCCAATGATATTAGCAGCTCCTTTTGTTTTGGCAGTTGTGGCATAGATGTTGATTTCACCTATAGTCACAAAGAAGTTAGAGCTTACACTATCCCTGCAACTAATATCCCAAATCTGGGACTTGTGAAATCAGATACAAGATAATTTTACAAGAATAAACTACACAATAGAAGACAAACAGACAAGTCCAGCATTCTAGGCAGCTGAAGAAGCTTCCTTCAACGCCCCCCCCCCCCCCCCCCAAAAAAAAAAAAACAGGATTCAGATTATGATTTATTTAAGCAAACTACCACAATAAACTGCCCTCCACTTCTTTTGTTATGACTTAGTCCCAATCAACTCCTTTTTAATCTAAGACCCAATGGGAGCAACCTCCATTCCTCCACCCCAGAAAAAAGTGACACAAATCACAGAACCCCTGCACAGGCGTATGTATTTGATATGATTGGAGAGAGGACAAGGAGTTCACTATAGCCTCCACAGTAGTCACATTTTGTCATAGGTGCCACACCAGATGCAAGACCAATTGTGATATGTATGGGTACTTCATGCTCATATTATCGGTTAAGATGTCAAGATTTTTTTTTTAAAAAAAATAATAAAAAAATTTGGGGGTGGTTAAGGGGGAGAGTTTCACATGATCACTCTTGTCAATTTGGCCGAACCTATAGAAGTGCACAGAAAGCCACCAAGTTGAAGCCAGTTACACTTCTAGAGCTGCATGCAATGAGTGACACAGAACCGAGTAGTAATCACTCACCAGTGTAAAAGAAACTTGGCCCCGTTTTCGATTGATAAGTGGAAAATAACTAGAATACAATAACAACAGTAGGCTATCCCTATTGTCAACTGGTTTTGTAATGAAATGTCAAGCAGTTACATCAACCTGCTCTTTTTTTAGGCATATCTGTAGCCTCTACTCCTTCCCACTCCTTAAAGATAAACCACTCCTCCTCACTCCCTTCCATTCCTTTCCACTCTTTGCCTTTCCCTCCCACTATCTTTCACTCCTTCCTACACCTTGATATTAATAATTCTGTCTTTTTCCCACTCGATCCCATTCCACCCTACTCCATTTCACTCCATCCCCCTCCTTCCCACTCCCACAAGAAAAAAATACTTCATCCCACTCCATTCCACTCCTTTCCACTCTGTTCCATTTATTCCCATCCCACACCCCCAATTTATCCATAAAAAGAATAGAGGTAGGCTTTGTACCTTTCTCTTCTTTGCCTGCACCTCTAATAAGGGGTATCCAAAAATAATGTTTTTTTTTTGGGGGGGGGTTCATGCTGTGGTGTTTCCATTATCTTTCATAGGGTTTCTCCTAGACAGCATGCAACACACTGGCCCTAGTAGATCTTCTCCCTATAACAATTCTTTCTGCTTACTTTGACCTCTTCTTTTGATCTCATACTTCAAGAGACTTACAGATAATGAACTCAAACAGGAATCATCTGGTAACTATATTGGATCCCCAGAGTGGGAAGAATAGTAGGTGAGACAATAAAGCAATGAAGAAACTAGCCTTTATTCAGTATTACAGAAAGGGGAAGAAGAAATGCATGCCAGGAAGCTAAATGCACCTGATTCTTGCTAATGTCAACAACTATAGCATTTGTCAACTTTGATTGCACATCAGATCTTTTGCTCTGTACACCAACCTACAACAAATACAAGTCGTTAATCAGATGTTGCTATACTAGTTGAAGAAATCTATTCTATGTGGTAATCATCAAGCATGCCTTAAAACTTGGGATACAAAAGCTCAACACATCCAAAACCCTTGAAAGAACGCTGTACATGCATACATCCGCGATATCCACATGATAGAATCCCTACACACGCACAATGACATGTGCGAAACAAAATATCATAGCAAACTCCCCCAAAACTGCCACAATTGTGCCAACTGCAAGACCGAGAAAATGCAGAAAAACCATGTACAGAAACCGATACAGACATAAAGTGTTAATGTTATTAAGCCTTTTTAGCACACTAAAACGAACTTTAGAAAAGGAAGCAGCGGACGAATGGATGTTGTAACAGATTTAGAAAAGACAAGACAAAAGCAAGAAGAAATAGAAGGCACAGTGCATATGAGAGAAACAATATATCCAATCATCACCATTGGCATCACCCATTTCCTTCAAGGACAATGACGGGAAAGCAGAGAAGACAGAAAACACAACAGCTTTCCATCAAGCCAGGGAGTACTTTTCTCTTTCTAATCTGAAGTACCAAAATACAATCAATCGGCATTCCCACAAACAATTGATAAAAAAACCAACATGATGAAGTACTGCCCCTGGAAAAGACCTTGGGGGGGGGGGGGCAGCGAATGTCACATTTTTCCAGCTGTGAACCATCAAAGTGATGCATCATTATCTCTGTTCTATCTATGAACATAAAAGTATAAGGCAATAGAAAAGACTACTTACAATATAGGGCACTGGTGCATCCAGGAAGTCCAACATATCATTTGGTAAAACCTGGGGGTCAATGAACACTATTATCTTTGAAAGATGATACTCCGTCATGAATATTGACGAATAACAATCACAGAGAAACGAAACATACTGGCATTAACAAGCTCTGCCACTGGTAGGGGCGTATTACAGGAATAAGTGATAGAACTGAAGCAGACAGTATTCCCTGCATACAAAAAAATTAAGAGTCAAAGAAAACTATTCCTTAGGACAGAATTATGGTCACCATCATGGCATCATCAACAGATATACTGTAGCTAAAAGAGGAATAGAATGCAAATGGAAAAATTATAAAAATGCATATGCACTGGCAGTGTGGCACCATTCACTTGTTCACCATGGAAGCCAGGAGTAGAGTAGAGAATACAAAAATTACGGAGACACAGAAACTCCAGAGTTCCTACTATCCCCTTCAATCTGGCTAGCTTTTCAATGCAGCTTGGCATTGCCTTGCCTACCTAAATACTATCTATCTGAATAATCAACAAATGCGCTATTTCTAAAGAGGCTGAATAAAAGTTGCATTTCCAGCTCAGAGGAACCTCCGCTTATCAAAAGTTGCGAAGTATATCTCTCTTTCATAAGCAGTGTTCCATGGACTCACTCCTACCCATGTTGGAGTATCAAGTACCTGACATGTCAAGACTCTTGCGCTTTTCTATAAGCTTCCGTCTTTAGCCCAAAATGAAGGGTTGAGAATCTATAACTGTGTGTGAGCATTACGCAACCAAAACTGGATACTTTACCTGACATGAAGAAAGTAACATGGGTCCTGTACTTTTCAGCTCTAAGCTAACTGTCAGCGGTACAGAGCTGGAATAAGTTGCACGGTTTGGACCAGGCGGTAAGGAACTGGAAAGAGTTGTACAAAGCGAGAAGAACTGGAAAGAACCAGAAGGAACTCGAAAAAAACCTATTGCAAATTTTATAAGCATATAAGAACCTATTGAAAATTGTATAAAAAGTATAGGAACAAGAGAGCTTGATTTTTTAAAATGACAAGATAATTTGATTGTTGCTCAATGCTCAAGAACTAATATTTTACTTTAAGTTCAGAATAAGTAAGCATGTTAATGTTGGAGTTTTTTCATACTAAAAATTATGTAGTTTGTTTTTAGGTGAGAAATGATTTTTGTAGTCGTCAAAGTTGGCAAATCACGAGATTGCGATCACAGTAACCTGAAAGAATGGATTATCAACGTGCATCAAACCCATATGTCCAATGTCAGTACAACATTTTTAAGTAGCTACAAATCAAGTCTCTTGTTTAAAGAACATACCATGTTAATTTTAAAAAATACAAAGAAACTTGATTTAAGGGCGCCCCCCCCCCCCCCGAAATGGCAATATCTACTTAATTGGATAACTTCTCTAAAAAGAATTGTAATTAAACTCATATATATTTTTGGGTTGTGTAAAAAATATCTCAGCTAAAGAACTTATTTACTTTTCACATCAAAACGATATGATTGACCAAAATTACTAAATAAATTCTCGACTTAAAACTACTTAAAAACATAAAAATCCCAAAATTCCATGGGGAACTCAAAAATTAGAATTTTATATAGAGCGTGCAGACTACAAAAAGTTGGACAGAGTTGAAAACTGGAAAGAGGTGGAAGGAGCTCCAAGGAGTGGTAAGGAGCTTGAAGTAGTCGGAAGTGGCAGCCAGATGTAAGCCTAAAGCTAAAAAGAAGAAGCCCCTATTCTATCAGCCATAGAGAATACCATTTCTAGCCAAGATACGATAATTCTCAAATACGAAATCACATTTGTTAAGAACTTTTTGTTAGTCTATGGTATCATTCACGTGTTAACATTTACTAGGTTATACAGCTCACAATACCATTATAGCGGCAGAAATACATTAGTAAAGTTGGGAAGTAATTTTGAGAACTAAAAGCTTAAATTGACTGCTAATGTGCAGCTAATGCGAACCGCTTGCTTAGAATATATGGTGAGCAAATGGTATCTAAACCTTTCAAATGGCAAATTGGAAGGAAAATTTACATGTATCTAACCGTCCAACCCTTCTTAGATAAGACTTCAGGCATTGGTTATTTACCATTTAAGGTCCAAAGCGTCACGTCCACAATTCAATATGCCAAAATCTGATAACCTAGCTTTAAGCATCACTTGCTCAAAACTGTCATTCCCATGCAAATCAACAAATTGCTACCGTCATAAATGGATGGTTGGTCAGATAAGGACAAACTTAACGAAGAATATACATACCAAATTAGAACAAACAAACACAATTTGCTTCTCCAGCAGTGCCCCCGCGAACAATGTCAATACCTACAATCATTAATAACCCAATCAGCACCTCACAAGATTATTGTTACGGAAATATATGCTCAGTCTAATAATGTTGAAACCTTAATTATAGAAACATTTCTCTTTCCATTTGATATAAAGCCAATAATGAAGCTGACATTGTACCCACAGTACTGTCTGTATCCACCCAGGGAGAGGGAAGGATATAGAACCCCAAAAATAATGGCTCAAGGGGTGAACATCCGAATTTCACGCAAATAAAAATGAAGCTTATGGGATGGTCCCACAAGGCAAACAAAATGGATCAGTAATAAGTTTAACAAAATGCTACAGGCATTAATCAAGACAGAACCTTGACCAGCTACAGCTTTTTGGTCAAAGGAGAGCACAGTCAACCAGCTGGATACATATAAACAAATGTCTCTTCATCAAACTGTTTGAAATAGACTTACATGCTCGAGCCTCAAAGAGCCACATAAGCAGGAAATGGTCCATGCTGACAAGGCTATAGCCTCCTCCTCAACCATCAATGCATTTTGTGCCTAGAAAAGGGGTAAAGAACTTCAGATACAATATTTGCTAGAGCCTAGATTCATGATCCAGATAGAACAAAGGGTCCAAGACCAAGATGAACAGTGTACAACTTATGGAGAGAAGTAAACTACGTCAAGGCAAACTATGCCCAAGACACCATGTACCTCTATTGTCTCAAGCTTCGTGCTGCATGATCTTATATCAAGTGATGAGCCAGAAATATGTAGGACTCCCTCACCCAGTCGGCAGAACTCCAAAGGGTGCAAATGCTCCAATGGATGAAAAGTGATTTTTGAACCCCTTGGCGGCAAAGTTAACTTCTCGTATTCACATATAATTTGTAAAGATCCATGATTGTTAGCCTGTATGAATTGGCACTATCACTAGGTTGAAGGCAGCAAAAATGAATGCCATAATGAGCCACAGGGATGCTACTCAAAAATATGCAAATTTATAGCCAAGGACATACAAACCTTAGTCCACTCAAGGATGTCACTGTGGCGGCTATACTCATCCTGATCAGAGATAGACGGTTCCTCTGTATCTGCCTGATCATTGTCACTCCTGAAGTATCTGTCTTCACAGGGTGATCCCTGCAAACTACATAATTGTTGATGTACATTAGAGTTGAATATTTGTCTACCAATTTAAATGCCACAATTTTGGCATAAAAAAGTAATGTCCACTGATATCTTTGCAATTTGCATTATTTCTGTAGTGATTTTTGGCACACATATTAGATATTATAGCAAGAGACGACACCAAAATATTCGATATCAAATTGAACCTGGAAACATATATTCAATATCAAAATGAATATTAAGCATGAACTGAACAGGGCCAAGAACTTAGCATAAGCATACACTAGAATTTCTCTAGAACATTTTGTCCCCTTCCTCCCTCTCCCTGTTTGTCCATCCCTCTGCACCCCCCTCCTCCCCCCCCCCCCCCCCCCACCCCCCCCCCCCCCCCCCCCCCCCCCCCCAAAAAACAAAAAAAAAGCCAAAAAAAAAAGAAAAGAAAAAACATGAGAAGTACCAACCTTAAACTCAGCGAACAGAAATGAAGCAATCCACACATTTCATCTGAACAAATCAAACTGGTGGCTAGAAAAATAGGGGATCTAATCTGGTAACCACCCCTATTCCTCCCGTCTCCCCAAAACAAACAGAAAAGGAAAAAGAAAAAGAAAGAAAAAAATGAGCTCACTTTTCTTCAACCTTTTAGAATAGACCGCCTCATGAACTCAAGTGAACTAAGTTTCTACTGCATTCCTCACAACATCTGGCTCCATGTTTTCAGCAACAAACTCATAAAGAGACGTCTAGAATGGCGAGCAAATGATTCATTGAGGGAATAAAAATGTTGCTTCAGGTTACACCTATTACGTAAAATTTGCACAATGGCTATAAGTGAAACGTAAACCACTATAAAAGGCAGTACACACCTGGACGACGGCTCCGAACCATCATGCTTATGGCACCAAAGTAGAGGCCAAACAGCACCTGGTATAAACTTCTCCACGGTTGGCTTGCTTATAGAAGAATTCTCATTCTCAAGGTCACTTGATTCAGAATTCAGCTGTGTCACGGCAGCTTCTTTCTCAGACATGGGGGTATCTCTCTCATAACTAGCAGTTGTAAGAGAGTCATCAGTATCGTCCCTAAATGACAAAGAGCTCCCTTCAGTATCAGAGTGGATTATAACACTTCCAGTATCAGTCATTCTACTTGTGGGAGCTTCACCAAAACTTGACTGAGAAGTTATGACGCTTTCATTCATCTCATCCTCGGACGCATGTTTCAGTGACATGATAGTGCTATTTTCTTCTAATCCTTCTACTTTGCTGACTGGGTCTGGCGCTCCCAGATCTAAGACACTGATAATCTTTGTTAAACGTTCCAACCTTTCCTCCAAGAATATGCTGCACAAAAAACCCCCAAAAAAAAAAAGTTACAATATAGAAAAACTACCACAGCTCTTACTCTTGGCTATCACAAATGCCAAGCTTTGAACAGAGCTCCGAGCAAATACCACACATAGAACTTTGATTAAGACTTTGTTTCGGTTTCCTGTAAGATTGGATTTCTTTTCCCAAAAACATGCTTGGCACGTTTACCATTTGCTTCTGAGGAAGCATTTATTCTTCAGAGTACAAAAATAACTGGTCAAGTTTTTCCAGGAAAGCAAGCTGTAGACAAAAGAAGTAACAAATCCAAATGGGCCCCCAGTAAACTGCTCGTTATTTGTTTATTATCATTGCGCAATATATTCAACGAAAAATAAGATGACAAAATATGATCTCACTCCAAAAACCAAAAGAACTGTTTTCTTTGAGATGTTCTGTACATTCCTGAAGCACATTCAACCACACCTGCACAAATCTAAGCGAGTCAAAGTCACCCTACCCAAGGACCCTTCAACCTACATAACTTTAAAAGTCTGTGCTGTGCAAAAATTTGACACCCCGTTGAAGTTCTCTGAATCCATGAAAGAGTGGAAAAGGCATCACTTAGTACAGCTAGCTTTCCCTGGCAGCAGGTTGAGCTGGCAGAGAGACAACTGCAAGGACATGTTTGTATTCAGATCATGCTGCAAGGATATGCTTGTGTTTGGGACAGAAAGGGGCTATAGATCTCATTAGGTAATGGATATCAAGCAGCATGACGAACCTACACTGGGTTAAGTCTCTAACTTAGGGACCCCTCCTGCCAAAGCCGGACATAAACGGGATGCTCATAAGAAGTAGTGATACGGTAAAGACGTAGCCAACCGACAAACAGTGCACATGGGCTTCATAGGTAAAAGAGAACTTCAAGACTCATAACAAGCAATGCAAAAGAACGGTCAACCAAATTTTTCAAAAAACCAAAAGGTTCCCCAAAAAATAGCAGAGAACTGTCTTCGCTTCATAATGTTAATGCTTCAGATAACCAAAGCACTCAACTGAAGTAATTTCTTATGAGGACTGTCCCTGATAGCCTGATACAAAGAGTGATGCTTTTCCCGTAACTATTCGCTATTTAATCTTTCCAATGAAACTATGAGAAAGGATGGAAAGTAGAGGTACCCAACTTATGGCCTTCATACACAACGCCAATCAGAGGAAAGAAACTTTCAGCAGATTATTGCCCTTTAAACAAATTTGCAAACACTCAACAGCACATCAGAGAACAAAAGGTGATGAAGAATCACAACAGAAAGTCATGACCTTGTTTTTAGAAAATAAAAGAAAATCCCAAAAACGAGTATATCGAAATTTACTTTGGTGCATTATAAAGTGCATAGCTAAGGACAATTCAATACGAGATTTGAGATTAAAATACAAAAACAAACCTGTTAAGTATCCCAAAATGCAATTCAAAGAATGGTAACCGAGAGATTATGCAATAACAGCGCCTTGTTGTAAATACATATCGTCCCAAACATGAGCTGACAGGTTGGCTGTCAGAAATCATAGAAATCAACCGGGAGGGTTTGTCAACAAGTTCTTCAACTAAAACACAACATCCGTACAAAGTTGAATTATCAGCAACCTAGAAAACAAAAATAGCATGAGAAGTCGCATAGGAAAAATCCAAAAACAAGTCAAACAAATATCTTCCCTCATTCTTTACAAGGTTTGCCCTCTTGTCAACGGCTAGAGTCTAGAATGACATCAATTAAGCATTAAGAACCTGCTACTGAAGAGATGGTGCCCAACTAGCATCAACTGCAAAAGTACGCTGGTACTTCTGCAAACAGACAATCAGAATAGTTGATGCAATTCCTAGAAGCTTATGAATAGAATTAATTTCTGTGCCAGAGCCCATGACCACCATCTATTCAACAGGCCGCTCACATGTGCTAAATTGGCCATCCAAATGTCCATTTTGATTTTAGAGGTGCCAAATTAAACCATTCAAATCAATAGCCTGGACCCCTACTAGCATCAACCTGGAGTAGGGACAGTATGGGAGATGAGATGTACACAACCTTGCCCTCGAATTGCAGAGAGGATATGGCCATTTGAGACGTGCATTGGTTAAAACAGTGAGAAATAGCGAGGGCACTCACTAAAAGATTCACACCTATTATAAGAGAAAGTACAAGGCTAGGAGCGATGATCAAGAAGAGTTGAAGAAAACATTTCAATACAGAAGTGATGTTTTTACAGCATTGGAGTTGACGAGGCAGAAATAAGAAGATGACCTAATCCCTTTCTTCCACAAGAAAAGGGCGGGAAACAATTATGTCACCGTCAAAACGGAGAGTTGAGTTCCAAAGTCAAGGTTCCGGACCACACATGGAGCGTCAGCAGTACGAGATATGCCTAAGGATAAGCGTCATTTCCAACTTGGCCTTCCCTGTCTCAAAACCCATCCTTCGCACAGTCCTACCCTTTCAAGTGTTTTCCTTTCTTCTTGGTTTTGCAGCATAACTGCATAAGCTTATACGGAAATCTTATTGTATGTAGCACTCACAGTGCACAAAGGTTCCACAAACCAAATGGAAACATAAATGGAAAAAGATCCATGACGTCCAATGATGCAAGAACCATAACTATTGCTATCACCATCAAATATGATAGTCTAAATGAGTCAATAAAGCATAAAACTACCTGCAAACGGAAGACAAATGAGAGATCACTCTGTTTTAGATGTTCCTGCAAAATGACACAGAGATTTTAATAAAAATTTCACAACCAAGGCCACAAATCCCAGAACATGCCAGGACAAATCTTTCTTTACTAAGTCCCCCCCCCCCCAAAAAAAAAAAAAACAAAGGCCAAATGTATCTTCTCTAATCTCTGACAAAGTCAAGAGATCCATCAGAGATGCTTTTCCTTCACGTGTGCCCGCACACAATGGAGCATCAAAAATAGGCAATCGAGATCAGCTTTCATTTCTCACTTGAAGGTGTGTTTTGACCCTAAATATCTATATTTCTCTTTCCAACCCTTCCCTTCGCAACCCCCCCCCCTTTCCTTTTCACTAACAAACACACAACATACACAGTTCGATATGCATTACAAATGGGAGTAATACTAATAGGCTAACAGGTTAATTCACTTAACCAGACGAAAGAAAGACTACTAATTATCTCCATCACAAGTGATGCCAAAATGTTGCAATAGAGCAATCAAAAAGGACAACACCTGTCCCAGAAGTATTTCATTCAACTCGCTCATTGAAGGACTCCTTTCAACTGCATGAATCTATAAACACAACAATGAAACAAATGAGCATAAAGCATGTAAAACAATATATAGGAAGCACAGGTAAAGGAACAGAGGGAGCCAATGACTAATAAATTCAAAACTCAGAAAAAACTTTAAGTTTGCTCTGGATAATTCCACAAAGCAGTAGACACAAACCCACAGAAAAATAATTTAATATAAAACATTACACATTGATTTTTAAAATTGCCCAAGTAAATCTCAATGTCCAGAACATTTTATATGTTCGTTGCAACATACAGCATTGCTGCCTGAGAAAAACATGCATTCAAATTTGTATGTATCAATGGAAAATGTTTACTCAGACTATTCTTATCATCTCAAATAGCCATGCTGGACACTTGACAATTCCCCATGGATTTCCATAGTTGACCCTTCATTTCAGGTTAAAAAAAAAAGGAGCAAACATGCCTAACTCCAAGTAGCATTAGAAATTCGTCACTCCAAAAAGCTGCTGAAATTTTGTGGATCTATCTGGGAGGCAACTGACAGGACTGTGGCATGTGCACTGCCTTCATAGATGTAACTCTAAATCTCTTTCCAAATAAAAGCAAAATGACAACCAAACAGCCGATTTGTATGGCATGGTTAGCCCCTATCATTGCAGCGGAATGGATTACACAGAGAACCAGTTATTTGAGGTAGTCAACTTGGGGCTTTAAGCAAGAAAACCTCAAGAGTAGCATAATGTGACAGTAGAGGTGCCGAAGTTTCTTAAGGCGATCAAATGGGTCTCTGGGCAGTTAGCTGGCCCAACTTGGCCACGTGGCTGTAGCATAAGTACACGTGGGACTTGCTCTACCTTGTTGTTGGACTTAGGGCATCACACAACCATAAGGGGTGCGAGCCCAATTCACATAATAAGTTGACGGCTTGTTAGTGGCTTAGCCACCTAAGAAATTCTAGTTCCTTGACTGATCCATCTAATATAAAAGGGGACCAATCTAGAAGGAAAGATACACGTAAGAAACACTGAGGGTTCTCTAAAAGAGAGCTTTCTACACAAAACCCTAGGGTTTTTAGGCTGTGGGATCGTGAAGGTTCTCCGATTAGTGAGTTCCTTCCTCGACCGGTGCTTCAAAGCCAAGGTTCTATTGTCTTCCGCTACGAGATTAAGGTAAATCTATTTATGCTTAATTCAATACATTCATTCCTTCATTGGTATCAGAGCCTATCGGCTTGTTTCCTGGTTTGATTGCTCATATGTTTTTCGAAATTTGTGCCACTTGAACAACATCCTATTTTTTTCTTCTTCCGTTGTTATACTCGAAACTTCATACTATTATTTTATGTGCAATTTCTTGATGGATTTTCATGAAATTACGATAAGAGCTTTAATTTGATATATTATATGCATGATTTCGTTGTATAATTTGCAAGTAATTACATCTTGAAATTCTAGGGATCCGCATGTCGTAATCCCAAATTGCGTTCATGAATTGTCGAATTCATTTAGCATTGTTCTGAATTGAGGTGTGGCTTGTGCTTTGCTTTCAACTTCGACAATAATACCTCAATCTTTTTCTCAATTAGATTGAAACTTTACTCGAATCTTGGCAAAGAAGATGCCGCCTATTTCTAGGGTTTAGTCCAATAGTAGAACTCGATGTTAGGCCATATTTGGTCTAATTTTTCCTCAATTTAATTCATGTTGGGCTAATGATTTTGGGAAAATCCCTCAAAAAATTCTATGCAACTAGACCAATTTTTCTATGCTATTAGACCAATTTTTTCCCAGATTTGACAAACGTTTTCTATCAAACTCGAGGGTTAGGGTTCGCGTTTTCAAACCCCTTATTGATGGATTTTGGTCATTGCTGCTTGCAATTGATTTGTGCCCTTCATTACCCATGAAGTTCTGAGCATAAGCCTTCTAATTTCTGCCGGCGGTAAATCACCGAAATTTGGGCGGAATTTTTTGAAAAATGGTCGGCGTACTGCGGTTCTTTCGGGCCATTTTTTTGTCCATTATTGCATCATCGTTCTTGTCCAATTTTTCGGCAATTGATTGTACAAATCAGTCCCCAAACACATCTACATTGAATCTCAATAGGCAATTTGGATGGATTTGTGCAAAAAAATGGTGTTTTGAGTTTTGAAACCAGGTTATGTGACGGCTCGAGAGGACCCGCTTTTTCCTTGGTTCCAGGTCGTGCGACCTGGCTGGAGGTTGCGATTGACCCCATGTGCACGTCACATGACCTAGGGGCAGTGCAACTGAGGTCCAGCTCTCTTTTTCCCTAATTTATAAAAAAATTTTAAAAAACGAGTTGACCACTTGACTGCAGTTGGCCATAGGAGTTGACCAAGCACAAAAGTTTTTATCTTTTAAGTATGTGAGCATATGAACATGTATAATTTGATTGAATTTTTGTGAGAAATTTCTTAAATATTCTCATTTTCTGAGTACACATTTATGATACTTAATATCATTTTTGAGAACGAAATACTATGTGATTCCCTGAGATTTTTTTATTTAAGCTATTTAATTCCTATCTCACAAGAAAATATGAGCTTGGGTAAAAATGAATTTTACCTCATCTACCTTGAAGAGGCCATATGTGAGTTCAAGTTAATGAGTAGATTTGCGAAAGTCAGTTCGGACAATAAGGTGTCCAAATATTATATGTACAGTATTTTAGTTGAGGATCAAAAATCATGCTCTCTATGGGAAAGGAAAGAATGTTGTAGCATATATTTCATACCATGTGTGTAAGGGATGACCAATCGGGTTAATGTAAGTTATTTATATTCGTATAAGACCCCATAAGGTTAGAGCCTATCCAAAAAAAAAAAAAAGACCCCATAAGGTTAGGGCCTTATATTTGTACACTCACGACTCCAATAATTGGCTTAAGATTCGATTCAATGTTTGTTATCTTAGTATGTTACCAAAGGATCATGATTGATTCGGTCTAGCAGGACATGTCTAAAAAAATGAGTTAGATTTGGTTGAGAGTCTCATAGGAAGAGGAAGATCATTCACAGAATCTCATGAGTTTCTGTTCACTGATGCCTTAGTTGCAGCATATAGATCATAATTGTGAATGTAAAAAATGATGATTTGATGAGATCAAAGGGATGCATCTTAATGAAATTGAAATGATCTAGGGTACTCACATACTTCCAACTACTCATGCACGGTTCTCGACGAGAAGTTATATATTCCTAACAGATGTATGGCATAAATGTCTCGCAAGTACACTCGTCGAACGGCTTATTTGGCCAGTATGAAGATTGTGCAAAAATAAAAAGAAAATAAGTTTTCTTAAAGTGGAAATAAGTACTCCCTTATGTGTTAGTGAGATATGTTGGACCTAAAGCATGATGCACCCATAAGCGGTGTGCACCTAATTCAACGAATAAGTTGACGGCTTGTTAATAGTTTAGCCACCTAAGAAACCCTAATTCCTCCACTGATCCATCTTATTTAAAAGGGTTGCAGTCTAAGAGGAAAGACACACATAAGATTATAAGAAACACAGAGGGTTCTCTAAAAGAGAGTTTTCTGTACAAAAACCTATGGCTTTTAGGTTGTGGGATCGTGAAAGTTCTCTGATTGGTGAGTTCATTCCCCAACCAGTGATTAAAAACCAAGGTTCGATCATCTTCCGCTACGAGAGTAAAGTAAATCTGTTTGTGCTTAATTCAATACATTAATTCCTTCACAAGGTTATTGTAATATACCATAAACAAATATGTACACTTCAAGAAGGGAAGATTTTATTTTTCCTAATTTTCTTTGGGCCTTGGTGTTGGTTCTTCCATCTCTTTCTGGCATGACATTTGGTCTCTTTATGTTCTTGGGTGAATATTTATGCTCCAGTTGATCATTATTGTGAACGAGGGTCTGGCGAATGTGTTTGGTGCCCTATTTTCATCCACGGTGCCTTCATTGATGATGACATTCTGCTTTGCTTTCTCAACAAGCTAAATGAGATAACTCTTAAAGAATCTTCTCTCAATAAAATTAGATGGAATGTCAACTCTAAAGGGATTTTCATGGTCAAGTCTTACTCTTTATGCTCTTGTTTTTTCCTTCAACATCCATTCGATCCTTTCAAAAAGGAAGTTCCCTTAGAAGCTTGTATGAAAGCCTTTGGCTCCTGTAAAATTTCACCATTTGTTTGGGAAGCATATCAAGGGTATATATTGACTTGAAATTATTTACAAAGGCAGGGAAAGAACTTAGTGAATAGATGCTGTTGTACGAGGCAAATATGGGATTAGCTAATTACTTGTTGCTTTATTGTCAATTTGCTAGAGCTCTATTGAAGCTAGCCTTTAGTTGCTAGAGAGTTCCTTGGTTGCTTCAAACTCTATTAGGAATCATCTCTTGGCTTGCGAGGTTTCTTTGGCATTGCGAGCTAAAAGAAGAATGCTATATCAATTCAATGAGATATTTTGGAACATTAGGTGTGAGAGATGGAAAAGTCTTTAAAGGTGTGGAAAAGCCTCTCCACCACTTTAAAAATAATATTATCAGCATTCTATTTTCGCGATAATGGGAATTTTATCCATTCTCTTCATGTCGTAGAATCTGTGGATAGTTTCCTATTGGACGAAAACAGAACTTTCTAGGATTGTTGCTTTCCATCCAACACTTTGAATATGATGTACTCATGTACACGTATAGTTTACTCTATTCTCTGTATAAAATATATACATATGCAAAACCAAAACATCCCTCAGCAGTAATGAAATTATTTTTGCTGCCATTATTAAAAAAAAATCAAAGCAAAATACAGAACAAACCTCAACCCCGCCAGGGAAGCAAAATGATAAAAGATCCTTGTATTTTAGAGGTAACTGCTTTTCCGGAGGATAAGCAAATAAAACCTGCCAGCATAACAACAACCTCTGAAATCAGAAAGGTTGCCCCCAAACATTTTTTAGACACTTTACATTTTACACAGATATGTACCTGAGGTTCGAGGCCAGGCTCTATACAAGAACAATTCTTATGATCAAGAGAAAATAGAACTTTCTCTGAAACGTCATTCTTCCATGCAGTTAGTTGTCTTCCCAGCGTCCGAACATCAAAGCTAGGATGGAGTCCAACAACCACCATGGTCTCAAAAAGCTTTGATGGCTCTTTAAAAGAACGCTGCAGATTTAAAAGAAGAATAGAGCACACAATTTAGATATTAGCCGCATTGTATGCTTAGTAAGCCTAAGCAACATCAAATTGATATTCATCAGTCCAGTCGGCCACTGAGCCAGAAGGAACAGAAATAAAAGAATCACGAAAACAAGGAATGATGCAGAACATGCAAGAAGACTATGAAGAATAAAGACACATTAAATTCATCTAACGCTTCCAGCAATGCCCAAACAAACAAGACTAATAGTTAATAATTAACTATAAATAGATCAAAGTATGACGGTTTATACCCCAACCTGGCCCAAAGAAAATACGACCAAGGAAAAAGAAAGTAACAAAAGGGCACTACTTAAAACTCTACATAGACTAGCATACCAGAGACTGCAGCTGAAAGCTTGCCCATTGACGTTTTTGCTTGGTTAGAACTTCAGGGTTGTATGCAAGACATTTTTTGTCAGAAGGTTGTGAAAAACCTTTCAGAACTCTTGATACCGAATTCTGTATTCTTTTAAGTGGGGAGTCACATCCATCATCCCTTGAAGAGAAGGCCACAGATGGCAATGAAATTGATGAACGCCATCCGGGGTTGCCTGATTCTTCAGTCTCTGCCATAACGGAATTGAGAACTTCCTCAGTATTTCTCAACTTAAAGCAACAATAAGAAGACAATTCCTTTTGGAACAACGAAACAAGCAGACATAAGTTTCACAATCCGCTCATTGGTTCCATTCATTTCATCTTATAACTCTCAAGCACATGTTCTACAAAATTTTCAGACAAAATTTAGAGCTTGACTAAGAAATTCAGAGCTAATCTATAAATTTCAGAGCTCATCTCTTCAAATGCCCTTGCATCTCCACAAATTTCAGAGCTTCTTCTAAGGATTTCATGCACTCATCTAAGAATTTCAGATCCTCCATAAATTTGGGAAAAAATATACAGATTTCAGTGCTCCTCCACAATTTCAGAGTTCTAGAAGTTTCAAGGCTCTACTAAGAATTTCTGAGATCTACAAAATATTTCCAAGCAAACAAAAGCAGACAAGACAAAATGAACAGAACCATTATAAGATATTTACATCATTATTTGGCAAGCCACACTCATATGACACATCATGCAAAAATAAACAGCAATAAACACATAAGAAGATAGAAAAAAGAACAATAAAAGAAACAAGTAACAGGCGGCAGGGAACCCCTACGCAGATCTAGATCGATCTTAGTGCTCGAACCTCCTACAGGCTTGGTAGAATACTGACCCCGATGCATAAGATAATCAGCTATCTTCATAGAAGCTCTTCCTCCTTCAGTCCATCAAGTCCCCTTATTCAAAACCAATATTGGATAAAATCCTAGTAATATAGGAAGAAAAAATAATTCTTTTTTTTTTCCATTTTTTGATTTAGATTTTGATGTCAAGAACTAACTTAATGAGGAAAGTATACAGAATGTGGAGCAACTTCACCTTGGAAGTTCACAACACAAGCAGAAGGAACACAAGCGAAACAGTAACTGCTCATCGAATCAACTTCACAAAAGGTTTCCAAGACAATAATTTACACCTTAAGCTCTACAAAACTACAGGGACTTATACACATTAACATCCTACAGGTAATAAGCAGTCGGACATCATTCGAACGTCCAAGCTTTCATATATAAAATCAAATTCGCCAGCATTGAGATAGCGGCTCAAAGACCCACGATTTTTGAACCCAACCATGTAATACCAATTCTGGTCCAATAAATTCTCCCCTCCTCACTCACAAAAGTTCCTAAACTATTGAAATTGCAAGGCAGAAGAGTGACACTATACTCATATATAAGCAAGAAAATATACGACACATCACTAAAATAAAAGCACAAGTATTAGTCACTTAGAAATTTTGAGATGACTAGTTAGTTAGCAACGGGATATTAGATGAAAAATGAAGACACTGTATGTACCGCATATCAAAATTCACAACTTCCTTCTCCCACCATAACTACCACATTCCTCTCCTCACCAACAATAATAATATGCTGCAAGTCAACATGTTTTTGGACCCACGTCTTAATACTTCCCAAGGAGAAAGACAGAAGTTCAATCTAGTTGGTTTATTTTTATCACTTAAATATATATAAGAACTTCATTTGATCATACCTACCCAACTCCAAACTTTGGATCCTCTTCTCTCCCATTCCACTGGCAGGTGGGCAATTGGGGAGAAGGAATACCAAAAAAATAAAATTAAATTAAATTTTAAAAAAAGATAATCAACATGACCATCCATCAGAACAAGACAAAGCGTAACGAAGCTTGATCACAAATTCATACATTCTTAGTCATCTTTTTCCAGCTAAAAACGAGGGTTTACACAGAGCAAAACTCAGAAAGCTTAACAACATGTACCTTTTTTAGCTCTTAGGCGAAAATTTCATGGAAGCAATAGAATTTGCATCATACCTCATGATACACAAATCATATCACGTGGGAAAGCTCAAAATTTTCCTAAAGCTCTTAATATTACATAGATTATCAAATATGAACATTAAAATTTACACCCATTTTGATAGTCAATTGACATAAAGCCCCAGGAGGGGAATCCACCCAAATAAAAAGGGCAGCTCAAATATGTGCAAACAGAATCAGGGATTTTAAAAGAAATTAAAAAGGTAGAAACACCAAAAAGAAGACGACACCAACATATTACAAATCAAATTACAAAAATCAAAATAACCAAGGAGAGATAAAGGAGATGCCTAACCCGTTGAACGGCGAGAATTTTCTTCATCGTAAGGAGAAAGATTGACAACAGGGAAGAAAATCATGGCGATGTTGATGGGATTACAGAATTATTCCCTTGAATTACTCGCTCGTTTCTTACAGAAAGAAAGGAAATTGCATGGGATTAAATTAAATTAAATTGGGTAATTGATAAATTGAAATTAAAATTGAAATTTCAGGGGCTTAATCCGAGAGGTGAGCTGGAGGAGGTGAAGAAAAGGGGGCGGGGGAAACAACCGGAAAACCCCCGCCTCGTATGCGCCAAAATTCAATGCTCTCGTATTTCTCTCTCTGTCTCTCTCTGTTCTTCGGCGAGGGCGATTTTACTAGACTCTAATCAATGCATTTCTTTGCCTTTCGTTTGTTTGTTTCCGTTTTCTGGCTTTCATACGTATAATGTGGGGAGTGGCAAATTGGCAATTAGGATTTAGAAATTTGTTGCAACTGTAATTGGAAAAAAAAAAAATAATAATTGGTTTCCTATGTTTGGTAAATCTGGCAACCCAAGTAATCCGATGAAGATATAGGTTTCCTAAATTACTATTTGCAAATTGAATCAACCCATTAGATAATTTGGATAGATTTTTTGGGGGTAAATATATACATCAAATATCAAGATACAACCACACAAAAAGGAGCAAAATAAAATGCCACTGATAAGAATACGGTCTGATCAAAAAAAAAATTTCAGAAAAACCAAAAGTCAAAAATACAACCACATAGCATAAAGGGAAATTTATATAAAAGTATTGCCCTAAAAGTTACACAATCCAAAGGTGTTATTTTTTGCACTTAAGTGCTTTTCATATGGACAAGGCGCTGACAAATGTTTAAACTAGCTAAAGGTGTCGGGAAAAAATTCCCAAGCAGCCCACGTAACAAAACTTTTTGAAAGGGACTTAATTTAGAGGGAAATTTGGGAGTGAGTAGTGAACTTCAAGAACTTCATTCCAAGGAACACAAAACCTAATATTTCTCCGTCTGCTAAGTCATCTTACCATGGTGGAAGTCAGGAGAAGGTGGATGCAAATTGAGGGGGTTGCGATGAAGAGGTAGACGATCTAGTAGCTGTAGTTGCAGTAGGAGGGCGAAAAAGGTGAACCTCAGCTCTGTTTCAAGTGGTGAATGTTATCGATATGGTGGAATGAAGAAGATGGTGACCTATGCTAAATCTAAGAGGTTAGGAGAAGTGCATGGTCATATTGATGCTGTTGAGCCTTATATATGGTAAGTAATATTTATGGTTTGTTTGTAATGATGTGCTAATTTTGAAAGTGGTTTAGAGAAGGTGTATTGTTGTTGATGCTTGTCTTGTACTTGGGGATGTGAATTTGATGAGTTGATTGGTTTTGGTTGTTAAATGAAAAAACAATGGAGAAATGACTTTGTTGGTTGGCATTATATTCAGCTGATTGTCATAGAATGAAGGTTTTATTGATGTAGGCCATTAGCTAAAAAGTTGACTCAGAATGAGAAGTGTTGGTGAATTGCAATAATTGTAATCCTAGGTTAATTTTCACATGTATGAAGTTGTTGTCCATGTATATAGTGAAAGACACGCCAAGTTATTGAAGGTAGTTAGGTTGTTATAAGGTTGTGATTATAATGTGTCCTGAATTGTGAATGTATAGTATTTGGTCTTGTGTTTCAAGTGCGTGAGGTCATGCAGTATGTAACTAGGGGGTTCTTGGTTGAGATGTACTCCAATTGATGGTGCAAATGGAGCGCGGAGGTGGTGTTAACTGACAAGGAGGTTGTTATTTATGTGTGCTTTGGGGGGTACATAGAGGAGAGAGTTCATGGAGTACTGTCATATGTGGGTGGGAGGACTGAGTGTGTGTAGATGTAGGAGAATATGGGTGAGATAGTGGCTTTGAGGTTGGTTAAGGAGATCCTTGGGGAGACTTTAGGGGAACGTAAGTTGTAGTTCAGTATGAAGTTTGATAGGAGGATACTTGTACCGTTTAGAATAGATGGTAATTTCCTAAAGTTAGTGAGGGGTAATGATGAGTATGCATATATATGCGTGGGTGGGAAGAATGGGCTAAGTCATGTACCCTTGGAAGTACGCCGTGAAGCAATCCTATTATCTGTTGTAATGGAGAGACATGAAGGTGCTAGATGTTTGAAATGTGATGCTACAGATGCAATGGCAAGGAGTGATGGACATATTGAAAGAGGAAGCGAAAGTAACGAAAGACAACGTATTTCAATTGCAAGGTACTGCAAATGGTTGTTGTTGTGACAGTAGGTAGAATTTTGGGCATTACATATATGTTATTATTTAATAATGTTTGTTTCTTATATGTCAATGGTGTAGGGTAGAAGAAGAAGCCACAGGAGAACAACAACTTACGGGTAACAGTAGGGGCTGAGGCAGTAACGATGGAAAGAATGGTTGTCGATGGTTAAGGGAATAACATACCAAATGATGATTTAAGTGATTCTAGCTCGGACTCTGACATGGATGAAATTGGTGATGGGATGATTTAGCCTAGATCAAGACTTTAATCTGAAGTTTATGTAAGGAGGATATTGATTTGGAAAAATGAAATCAAAGGGAAAGATCAGAAATTTGGTAGTGTCGACGCATTTAGGTACAGCATATAGAAATATGCTACTGCACACTATTTTGAATATGTATCTGCACGGAATTGCCGATAGTGAATTGTATTTATGTGTAAGGTGGAGGGTTGTGGGTTTTCATTTATGTTAGGGGGAAAAGGAAAGTTGATGGGATGGTGTGACACAGTTTAGAGGGGAACACATTCACAGCATAGGGGATCAAAATAAGATACGTCAATGGGGGAAGAGAAGGGTAAGAATAAAGTTGGTGTCTCGTCTCTTTGAAGGGAAGGTAAAAATCTTATAGCTACTTGCCAACGGAGATCCATACCAGGGGCTAATGTTCACTACCATTGCGTTAGATGCAAACAATCACTTGTTTAATGTTGCATATGCAATAGTGGCAGCGGAGAATAATGACCAACGGTTTTGGTTCATGACTGAGTTGCATCATAGTTTGGGAGGCTTATCCTGCAATAATGTCATATTGGAACCCAAGTTTACTGTATGTTGTGCCAAAGGTGTTTAGGCTGGAGAACCACACATATTGTACGAGACGTTTAAGAGAGAACTTCTTCAGGGCAAGAGGGGTTTCAGGCATGATGCGTCGAAGTATATGTTGAAGGAGATGTTTAACAAGGTGGTATATGTGCCTACTGACAAGTTGAGTAAGTCGAAAACTGACTTAGCTTCATGGATTCAGGATAATGAACCTGGATGGTGGGTGCAATTAAAGCTCAAGAAAGAAAGGTAGGGGAAGCTGAATAGCAATTCGGCCGAGAGTTGGAACAAATGGTTGTGGAAGATGAGGCAGCTGTCCATACCGTGTCTGGTGCAAGGTCATATTCAGAAGCTTGGACTAAAATGGACAACATGAAATTGGAGCTTTAGAAATGGAAGAGCGGTATAGGGAAAAGGATTGAGGAAAAGCTTAAGATCAATCATGAAAAGTCAGCATTTGTAATAGAAGTGATGAAAAATGCCACTGGCATCGATGAGTACAGTGTGCAAATGACTAATAGCAGAAGGTCAGCTATTAATCTTAGCACTTGAATGTGTACATGCCAGTGGTAGCAGTTGCGAGGACTCCCTTGCCCTCATGCAATTGCAATTATGGACAAGGAAAATATGTGAGTGTATGACTATGTTAGTCCATGTTACAAGGCCCTCACACAGAAAACAATATACATGAATAGTGTCCACCCTATGGAAACACATGGGTAAATGTAGATAACACAGGGGAAAGACTTAAAGGCAAGGGAAGAAAGCTAGGAGATGTTCCAAGTGTGATGAGGTCGATCACTATAAGAATACATGCAGCAATCATCGTTCAGATTCTGATGTTGACTATGCTGATTATGCTATGCCTGTGGACAATTTGTTTGGGGGACATACCCATGCTGACATGTCCAGAAGAGAACGATAAAGGTATGTAGTCATGAAAGATCATCCATTTTGTGTATTGGGAGTTGAACGCCTATATGGGTAATTATGGGGAAATTAATAGTATTACATTTTTGGACAGTTGTAATGTATGGTCAGTGTGGTATGTTTTGTGTACTCGTCTGTACAGCTGGATGGTTACAATGACCATTTTGACATATGTGTATAATCTATATGTTGATAGATGTTGTGGAATTGTGTTTCATATGTTGTACTATTGTGGAAAGTGCAAGTACCAATGACATCTATGGTACACTAAAATGATAATATGGGATAGCGTATATGTTATCTGATATGAATATGAACCATATCCTAGGATATCAATTTACAATTATAAGAAGATGAACCATTTTCTGATATACCATTGTGTTTGTTAAGTGTTGCCTAATTACAGGTAAATTAAGTAAGTAAAATTTCATTATATGTTTCACTTTCCAATGCATATCATATAATCACTATTTTTCCAATACATTACACATTTAGCATAGTCAAATGGAGCTCATTAATATCAAAGTGAGTGTTATTATTTGCAAACAATTTTGAAAGGGTACATCACATTATTAGTTTTTTTGGTTTTTATTATTTGTCAAGTAATGTTTATGATTCCCGAAATCGATATATAATGGATCAATACTTTTATTGTTTAAGTTCACTAAAATTGGACAAAACTTTTGTACTTTTGAAACTCTATAGTAAAGGTTGATATCAAACTACAGTGATTACTATTTAGCGATAGGATTTAATTATAAATCCATATTATTTACGGCCGATGCTGTGTGGTTATTGGTTGACTATTCACTGTATATGATTTAGGGGTTTCAATGTCCTATTTATCTCGAGATGTGTAGCATATGTGAAAGGGATATTATTGAGAACATCCTGTCATCATAGTCTTGGATATTCCACAATGTATGTGTGTGTACACACACACATATATATATATACACGCACATACACACAAATATATGTGTGTGTGTGTGTGCGCGCACGTGTGTGTGTGGGCATGTACATATACATATACATACAAATATACAAATACACACACACACATTTTGGTTGCTTTCGTGAGAAAGGGGATGTGGAGTGCTGAGGAGGGCCCCATCCCCAATACTACTTGACAGAATGGAATTGATTCTACGTACAG
>JAKOGI010000381.1:550000-647315 GCA_029747015.1 Carnegiea gigantea
GTTGAATGCGTTACACAAACCAACTTTGAGCATCCCTAACTGAAAGAACTTGGAAGAAATTACAAGCGTACATTGGTAAGTTAGTTGAAACTGTTTAAGAAAATAGGGAAAAAAAAAAAAAAAACCTGCTGTAATAGGTGCTGCTGCCTTTGATGTATCATCAAATGCGTTCTTCATACTTGGTTTTGGATCTGGATTGGCCTTCAGAATGTGAGAGAAGCCATCACCCAAAACGCCAAAACAGTCATCTGGTAAGTGTCTTCACAGACAAAACAACAAAAGCAGAATGTTGTATTGCACAGTAAAGCTAAGGAAATTTAAAGCTATTCTGCCAACTAGTTTTGATCAACAGAAACGTTGAAATTTGAATAATCTTTGTTAACAAAGAACAACCTCAGGGAAATAACAATTAATCCAGGTAACCAATTAATCCAATAAGGGTAGGTGAAAGTAGCTTCGACAGCTGAATTGCTCGATGCCTAAGGACAGGAAAATAGTTCAACTGGGCACACGATTGCCACAAGCAAAAGAAACTACTGTGATGACTATTACATCACATTTTCTGGGCACAAATAGGCCCCAAGTTCAACCACCATACCAAATTCATACACAAAAACCCACAAAATTCAAACTATCCAATGCTATTCGGTTTATTCGACAATACAGCTGATTTTAAACCCCCCAATATGAAACTCACGATTTTTTTTCCCAAAAAAGACAGCAAGATAGAATACATTAAGGGGGGAGATTTAAACCCAAAGTCAAACCAAAATGCCCTAAACCATAGAGCCCAAATTCAAGCAAAAAAGCCTTCATTTAATTTTCCAAATGCATCGAAATGTTACCAGGTTGGGTACTTTAATTGACCCACAAAAAAAAAAAAATCCACATTTAATTTCAAGTAAACAGATGCCTCACACCAAAATGCCTCAAACTAGAGAGTCGAAATTCAAACAAAAGAACCTATCTTTAATTTCCAAATGCTTCGAAACAATTACCAGGTTGGGTTGTTTGGTGAAGTTTGGTGGCTCCAAGCCGGCTGCGATGGCTTGAACGATGAATGGTCGTTCTGGGTGACAGAGAAGAGAGAGGGATAGGGCCCATCGATGTTCGTTCTGGGTTTCCCAATTCTGGTGAGTCGTGGCCCCTTTCCGGCAACAAGAGATAAGTGACTGAGAAGAGAGAGACAGGGATTTTAGGGGCGACGCTTTCCGGCGAGAAGAGACGAGTGAGACAGAAGAGAGAGGGAGGGTTGCGACGGGTTCTGGATGAGGGTGCTGTCGGCGAGGTTCGTCCGTGAGGGCCAGCGAGATGAGATAGGGAACGAGCAGAGAAGGCTGCCTAGGTTTTAAGAGAGAGAAGGAGATGAACTGGGTTGAAGAGAGAGGGGGTCACAAAGGGGTTGTCTGGGCAGAGAGGGTCACGAAGAGATTGAGAGATTAAGAGATGCTTTGTGTTTGAGATTGAGAGATAAGAGCCCTTGATTTTTAGTTTAATGGCTGAGATTAAAAGTTCATACAAAAGTGAGAGTTCACATCTAAAGAGAGGTTCACACTTGAACCTCACCCCATATACATACATACATACATATATATATATATATATATACACACACACACACACACACACACACGCACACATATATAAATGGATATGTATGTATATGTATATTTTATGTGTATATATATGTGTGTGAGTGTGTGTGTATGTGTGTGTGTATTTATGTATGTATGTATGTGTGTGTGTGTGTGTGTGTTTGTGTGTACATATATATATCTGTGTGTGTATGTGTATAGACACAGCATTCACACACATATAAAAATACACGCACACACACATACACATACACACACATGATGTTGGAGACATCTCGGGACATCTCTATCAGTAACCTAAGATACCATAATGTCTATCCCTTTACATTCTACATGTCATCACAAAAATGGCGACAGATGTGTGTGTGTATATATATATATATATATATTATATTTATTTATTGAAATGTGTCTATTTGTGTGTAAGTGTGTGTATATATATAGGATGAATAATGGGTTGGGATTAGGAGTCCTCTTTGGTTAAAATATTAATTCACTTATTGGCATGCTCAATCAAAGTGCCAAATCAACCATTTTGATTGGTGTATGCATGACACGTACAGTAGGGACTTGGCAGGAATGGAGTGAAGGGGGTAGTGGATTCCAACCAATTGGTATTAGCATCTCCACATAGTTTTAGTTAGTACGTCACATATGATAACTTAGAATATAGAGGGTATATGCTTCAGTTTATTCATCTTTGGGGTCGTCTATAGTATTTGGTAGCAGGAAAGACACATTATACATTTCTGTGGTACATAATAGTTTGTTGCGTGCTTAATGAGACCATCATCTTTTATGTATACGACATTCATCGTGACAAAATTTGCATGAAGTAATTGCGCAAATGTTATCAACATAATATGCTTTCTGAAATATGCATGCTGGGAAAGATATGGAATCATATACACGTTGTCCTAATGCGGATATCATGAAGCCATTCCCCACAACAATAGTAAACCCAAGATTGCAGCAGCTACTCGAACACTACATCAACAATCATCCCAGGATACCATAATACCATTGTAGGTATAGTGTACATAGCAAGTAGTTCTGGTTATGTCCTGAAGTTACATGAGTCAACATATTTCAATCACAAGAATCAAATGACAAATAAAATTTAATGCATATGTCATTCACACAATGTAGAACTGAAACTGAACCCTACTCATACCATAATCAAGAAGATGTTGATAAATTAGGAGGCGACAAAAGACGAAGTTTTGGATTGAGGAGGGACACCAGCAACTTCTCACGGACAAGCCTCACGTCCCTTTGCTTAGAGAAGATACCTTTAGCCTTTACCGACAACAAGTCCATAAACGTTATCATGAAAATTCCACAGTCATAAGCACTACGATATACAACTCGTTTGTGTCAACCATGGGCGGGGTATGTAAAGTTGTTTAAAAGCAAGATGCAATTGCAAGCCACTTACTTTCCTTGCTGAGGGTAGCTAGGGTGCTCAATTTCCCACAAAAGTGCATCATGAAAGTTCGATGAATGTAGTAATGCACGTCCTGTCGCCTCTTTCTACAATGTGGTAAATATATTATTAATAGTACTACCTATTTGAAAGGTAAATTTATAATCATACACATGTATATCACCTTTTCTTACTGCTCTACCAATAAGATACTTCTTCACCACCTTTCCCCTATGTACCATAGCCAACGGATTGTACACACAATGTTGCTTATCATTTAAGTCGGTGACGAATAGAAGCCAGTGATCAATAACTACGTCAAGTAGGGGCATGAACACATGTGAAAACAACATATTACGCCATTTTGACACATTCATAGTGAAGGGGAGAGGATATGTGCATGAACACAACCATTTATAAAAAAGAGGACACTACTGGCTGCATACGTAGTGAACGGATAGATTACACCCTTTTTGCACAGCCTCCCAAATCGACTTTGGCATAACATCCATCTTCTGAAAAAGTTCCTACAATGTTATGTGACATCCACCAATCATATCCATAACACAAAAACAAACACTTCACTTCAGGAATGATGATGTTAACTTGCCTTATTACGGTACTTAAGGAAGAGGGATGACCCATACAATGTTAGGAACTTTCATTGTCATGCATCGAGGACCATGAGAAAGTATATCATGGAAACCGCCGCAATACAATACTTCCTTATGTTGTCCCTGACTCCCTTCTTTGGGACAACATTAATCAAGTTCTTCATCATATCCGCAAACGCATTGGGGAAACGAGCCTGCGACAACTTCACGGCCCTAAAATAATGTATACAATTTCATTACTATCAATTAGGGATACCGTGCTCTTCGATGCACTTACTAAGATCCAGATATTTTGAAGGTCTTGCAGGTTTGGCACACCTTTGCTACCAATTCTATCTCATCATATGATAATGGGACAGCCACAAATGCCCTCACGTAGTTCAATATCAACACAACATCCAAACATCAGCATCACATCTGACAACACCTTAAACACCCACAAATTCAAGGCACACCGCCCATTTCATACACTCAATACAACTATCATACGCAAGTCACCAACTAGAAAACATTACCCATTCTCACAACAAGGGGCATGGATTTTCCTCAACAGTAAACAACTTGTTAACATCAGGATCATCTTCTATAATCTGAGATGTTGCTAAAAAATGTCACTAAACTATTTAAAATATTAAAAAATGCCACTAAATTTTTTTGGGCCAAAAATGCCACTGAATGAATTTAAAATATAAAAACATACCGCTTAACTTTTCAAAAATTACCAAAAATGTCAGTGGCATAATGACCTTTTTTAGAATGTTGAAAAGTTTGGGTGGCATTCATGACTAAAAAGGAGTTTAGTGGCATTTTTGAATATTTGTGATAGTTTAATGCATTGTTGAGCAAGAATTCACCATAACTTCTCCATGCATTCATGCTTCAATATTATAGAAAACGACATTAGTCATTCATCACATACTATTTGTATACACGAAACTTTATAACTAACAGTAACAAATCATTGACCATTGTGTCAAACTTACCCTACTGCTCCTGCTAAGACAACTGTCATTGAACCTCCAGTTGTACCTCTCAAACCAATAGAGACCAGGGATAACACTTGTCCTTTCTTGTTGTCCTCATCTGCCTTCTTTGTCGACCCCCTACTTATGCACTGCAACTGTGCAACTATATCAACTACACTAGCCTTCATCCCACCACGTCGGCGCCTCATTGAGTTTGTACAGGAGTACCTCGCACCACTGATGCCTTTTGTATCCAAGGATAGCTCTTCATGCTATCATCTTTTTCATATATAATACATGATACCAACTATCAGTTCAAATAGAGATAATTTGGTGTCTTGCTAATTATCTATTTATTAAACGTCCATACAATTGCCTATTTATTGAACATTCATGTAATTATCTGTTTTACATATGTTAGATTTTAGGAAATAGCTAAAATTTATAAAATGATAATCACTGATATGATTGTAACAGCCCACGACCACCCGCCATCGAGGTATTGTCCGCTTTGGGCAGGCGGGACGCTACCACCATCCCTGCCATCGAGGTATTGTCCGCTTTGGGCAGGCGGGACGCTACCACCATCCCTGCCCTCACGGTTTTGTCCTCTTAGGGCAGGCGGGACGCTACCACCATCCCTGCCCTCAAAAGGCGCCTCGATGGGTTGAGGTATCCCCACGCTTATAAGGCGTGGTTCGTTCTCCTCAACTCCCGATGTGGGATACCTTCATCCACCCCCCCTCTCAGGGGCCCAGCGTCCTCGCTGGCACATCGGGTCGGGTCCATGGCTCTGATACCATTGTAACAGCCCACGACCATCCGCTATCGAGGTATTGTCCGCTTTGGGCAGGCGGGACGCTACCACCATCCCTGCCCTCACGGTTTTGTCCTCTTAGGGCAGGCGGGACGCTACCACCATCCCTGCCCTCAAAAGACGCCTCGATGGATTGAGGTATCCCCACGCTTATACGGTTCTCCTCATCCCGATGTGGGATACCCGTATAAGCGTGGGGATACCTCAACCCATCGAGGCGTCTTTTGAGGGCAGGGATGGTGGTAGCGTCCCGCCTGCCCTAAGAGGACAAAACCGTGAGGGCAGGGATGGTGGTAGCGTCCCGCCTGCCCAAAGCGGACAATACCTCGATGGCGGGTGGTCGTGGGCTGTTACAATGGTATCAGAGCCATGGACCCGACCCGATGTGCCAGCGAGGACGCTGGGCCCCTGAGAGGGGGGTGGATGAAGGTATCCCACATCGGGAGTTGAGGAGAACGAACCACGCCTTATAAGCGTGGGGATACCTCAACCCATCGAGGCGCCTTTTGAGGGCAGGGATGGTGGTAGCGTCCCGCCTGCCCCAAGAGGACAAAACCGTGAGGGCAGGGATGGTGGTAGCGTCCCGCCTGCCCAAAGCGGACAATACCTCGATGGCGGGTGGTCGTGGGCTGTTACAATGATACTATCTCTTTAAACATTTTTGAATTCCCTTCATTTACTACTTTATTCAGTACAAGTCTACCTAGTTTGATTCCTTCAAAAAAAAATTATTTTCACAAAAGAAAATCAACAAAGACATCATGTTCAGATATGTGAATGGACATAGATTCTTAAAAAAAAATCAAATTTGACTTGCAACGTGATGTTAAGTTGTAGGGCCGGCAACAAAATCCGTGCCCGCCTAGAACCCACAAAACGCGCCCTGATGGGTATCGGTACGGGTGGTGAAAATGGGAAAAATGGGTATGGAGGGAGTATTGTTAAAATGAGTATGGGTATAGGTCCTACCTACCCCATACCCACCCTATACCCATTTCATCAATAACCGCCCCATATCCGTCTCATATAAAACCTGTACATGTTTGTTTAAAGTTCTAATTTGTTGCTTATACTTAGATGTTTTGCTAGTTTCTTTGAGTTTTATGATATTCAAAACTTCGGTGAGATATTTTGTTAAAAATTGTAATTGTCAAGTGCTAATTTATTACTTTGATTGACAGACTTTTAGTCGTATTCGATGTGATATCATATGTTATTAGAATCTTGGTGTTAATGTGACATATTGACTATTTGATACCGAATATGGGTATAAAATAGTTTAATTCTTTTTTGTCTATATGTATCCCAACAAAACTCGCATACCCGCTATACCCAGTGGGTATAGGTATGGCTATAGCTTTATAACACCTGATAAATATGGGTATGTTTATTAATTTTGAAAATGGGTAGGGGTGAGGGTACGGCTAAACCTGCCCCATACCCGCTTCGTTGCCGCACCTATTGAGTTGATAGTTAAAATCAAAATAGCTATTGCAAAATATAGATTGAATTGAATCTTCTTCTCCTCTCTTAACAAATCTTGGCCTTCTTATGAAAAAATCTACCCTTCACCGACAAGGGGGTACCATCAGCCCTAGTCAGGTGGTAATCCCCAACTCTCGAAATTTTATTTAGTTATAAAATATTTACTAGTATTTTTGTTTATTTACAATAATTTTTTCCTCCTTTTTGTGAGAGTTAAGTTGTTATTTGATCACCATTAGTGTCAATTAGGTTGTTTTCATCTCTACTGTGAGTTTGAGTCATCACCTTTGCATAATTTATTGCAGATTTGGAAATTTATAGAGGGGTTTCTTACAGAGTATGATTTCACTATTATCGTATCTGATCTATTTTTTTATAAAGAAATGAGTCAATTATAAAATTTCATGTGGTTCTACCTTGAAAATCTTCTTTTCAAGTGCAATTTATCATGATGGCTAGACATCTACTTCATGAAGTTATATTATTGGCCACCAACATTTGGGAATGATGCATTGGTATTGAAGAATGCGGTTGATGGTAAGAATAATACTACAAGTTTAGAGCCTGCCGACAACATATTTACCAATAACTTTATGCAGAGAAGAATTTATTTTGATGTTTCACATTTACCTTTGTTAGGAGATACTATTGTAGATACTGTATGGCGTTTCATTAATGAAAAAAATTTTTCCTTATAAAAAAAAAGTTGACAGTTCTCACACAATCTATCAAATTCTTCTTTTTACTTAAACAAATCCCCCGGCTAATACACAAATAAAAAGACTTTGCTTTAACCAGAAGATTGGAACATTTAAAGCATGCACAAATGCTTTATACTTATGAATCCCATGAACTCCTGTGTTTGCTTTAAGGCTTTGTATGATTCCTTAATGTTTTAGATGGAAGAAGAACAAAAATATATTTACAACCCACTTATTGTAACTTGCACCTTTTATCCAATAATAATACTGTTAGTTTTTATCTTTGCTTGGGCATAACATAGAAATATTAAACTACAAGTCGTGTGGTTTAAAGGTGGGGTTAGTATATATGGTTAGCCAAAGAAATAAAAAAATATATATTTTTCATTAAGTTGTGTTTTTTTAAACTAATATAATTAATTTATAAGGTATAAATTTTAGTAAACCTCTTCCACACCTTAGGCTTTACCCGATTTGTTTTTTTTTGGGGGGGGTTTGTTTTGAAAGGAACCCTTTGTTAGGCCTCTATATAAGAGGTATCCAATAGGGTTAATGCCCTTAAAGGGAGGAGGAAGCCCTAAGGCCAAAGACATGGTTGGCTGCATAGCTACTTCTCTCACAAACAGATTTCATTTACTATGGAAAACAATCCCATAAGCTCTAGAATGAGAAGCAGTTGCAATAAACTATTGTACAAATAGCTTCACCCTAGAATGTCTTTAGCAACATAGACATTCTGAGTATTAGTCTCACTTTCTCCACAATGGTCATGTTCATCCTTTATGCAACTAGATTGTGTTGGGGTTACCTGGTTCCGTCTTCTCATGGCGAATGCCATGCTTCCATCAGTCCTCCTAAAATTCATTAGATGTGTACTCCCTGTCATTATCCTTCCGAAGAGCCTTCAACAGCATGCATGTTTTCCTATCTACCATGGCATGATGGTGTTGAAACTTTTGCAATACTTGCCTTTTTACTTTCAATATATACACCTAAGTCTTAGGTGAAGCATCATCAATAAAGATAACAAAATACCTATCACTGTGCAACAACTCCACCTCAATGGGACCACATACATCTAACTATATCAACTCTAATTTATTTCCTTTCTGTTTTAGGTGTTTGCGAAAAGAAACTCTATGATGCTTACCACATAAACAAGAATCATAAGGGTTGAGAGATTTACCTTCAGATAAAGAAATAAGGGACTCATTGGCTGGAATCTTCAACCCTTTCTCACTCGTGTGAGCCAACCTTTGGTGCCAGAGATTTGGTGAAGCATCATCCTTAATGGCATTAATTTGCCTGCCACACACTTTCACGTGTGTCTTGTAAAGTGTACAACAAAGCTCACCTCTAGCCACAAGTAAAGAACTCTTGGTGAGCTTCCAAATACCATCATCAAGTTGATGCTTATAACCATCCTTGTCCAGAGCACTCATAGAGATCAAATTTAGGCGCAAGTCTGGAATATGCCTCACATTCTTCAGAACTGTGCAGCCAGCATTGGTCTGAATACGTATATCACCTATCCCAACAATATTGGCAACACTATTGTTGTCCATCTTGACACTGCAAAATTTCCAGCCCTGTAAGTGTTGAAATATTTTCTCTTAGAACACCGTGATACGAAGGTGCTGAATCGAAAACTCACTCTTCATCAAAATCAATAATATGATTGCATTCTCTGGTTGCACAAACTAGTGTAACAACATCATCATCTGAACGATCATGTTACACAATTGGTGTTGTATTTTTGTTATTAACCTTCTTTTGATTCTTATCATCACTTTGTCCCTATTTCTATGAGTTGCAGTACTTTTTGATATGCCCTAGTTTTCCACACTTCTAGCATGTAGCTCTCCCCATACTCTGGAATCTATTATTACCTTTTCCTTTTCACTTTGGTCCTTTGCTCTTACTTCGACCCTTCCCTTCAGCGACAAGAGCCCGATCGATATCAACGACCATCTTCTTTTTGTTGGCTTCTTCATTGAACATGCAATCTTTGATCTTACTCAAAGACAACTTACCATCTAGAGCTGAGTTACTAACAGTAACTAATAGAATTTTCCCAACTATTTGGCAAAGAACTCAAGAGAAATAATGCCTGCAACTATTCACCCAAAGCAAGTTCCAAAGGAGACAATTGATTAACAATATCTTAAAAAACACTTAAGTGCTCAGTAATAGTTCGAGCCCCTTGCAGTTTTAGGCTAACAAGTCTCTTAATCAAGAAAACTTTATTTTGGGTAGTCTTTCTTTGGTACAGACCTTCTAACTTAGTCCACCAGTTACAGGCATCAATCTCGTTGGCTACGTGGGGAAAGACACTGATATCCACCGATCGTCTGATTATACCAATAGCCTTTTTATGTAATTTTTTCGACTCTTCAGCTGATTTCTTTTCATGTTTTTCTTACCTTTCAACTCAATGGGGTCATACAAGTCCTTACAATAAAGTAAGTCCTCCATCATTGGCTTCTAAATTTGAACAAGTACTAGCAATAATTTAATCATCAACGCACTAGTCCAACTCTCCATAGTTTCACAACTAGTTGTACCATTCCAAGCTCTGATGCCACTTGTTGGGTCCAAAGACTACCCACATAAACAATTAGTTGCAATCACACAATTATACAGCACGCATAAGCCAATAATATGTGGAATTAAATGTAGGAAATAATTAAATAGGACATCAAATTTAATGTGGAAAGCCCTCTAGTGTAAAGGGAAAAATCATGGGGTAAACCGACATAAAATTCCACCATACGATTAGTAAACAGTACAACGAGTAACCGTATTGAATTATTTACCCTAATTCGAGACTTACAATAATTCAGGAACAATATAGAAATTATCTCTAGGCTCGAATATAATTGAATAGTACCTCCAATTGATTCTACCACTGCCTAGATAAACACACCAAGAGATCTTGATGAACAAGCTCTGCTGCCCACTCACAAACACCCCATAATTATAATTTGTGTGATTGATTTGCTTGCTTTTTTTTTTTGGTGACAAATGACCAAGGTCTCATGGCCTTAATTTATAGTAGGCAAACCTTCCAAAAACATGGAAGGCCATCAAAGTCGTCAAAAACACCGACTTAACAAACCAAGGCATTAATGCATTTTCCTCCAATTAACAAAAAAACTTATCCTACTTTGTTTTTGTTTCCAAAAACGTGACTTGCCAATTAAATTTGAAGAGCCTTTTTTTTCCCCTTCTTGGCTAGCTGCAAATAGTCGAGCTGGACTTAACTGGGTAATTGTCCAATCCAACATGAAGTAGCACCCGTACAAAGATCTCTGATTAGAACGTGAACGATGTGTCAAAAAACATACTCTTCGGCATTGGCTTCCTTGGTACCATGAAAGTGGCAAAAAATAATGGGGATAGCAGAGAATGATTGGGGTGAGGGAAGGTCTTGCTTTCCCTTTTTTTTTTCTTAAAAAAATAAGGAGCACAACTTAATTTAACTATATTAATTGACTTTTATAAATATTTGTTTGATTTTTAAAATGTAATTTTCAATTTATTTAAAATTTTAAAGTGAAAAAAGGAAAGGTTGTGATTGATTCGATATAAATGTACATTAGAGATTTATGCAAGTTATGGTGGTTGTCGTATATTGACAACCACTGTAAGTTTTTGCTTTTCTAATATGCAAATAAATAATTGATGGAGTCCCCTCAAGCCAAGACAATGAAGAAGGTCCAACAAGTCTAGCAAGGTCCATTGTAAGCTCTAAAGTCCAAGCAATGGCTCACATTTTGCAAAAGAGTGAAGAAGGTGATTCCAGGTTATAAGCCTAGAATGTACCTAATTTTGTTCATCTGATTTCTTAAGCTACATTGTGGCTTAAGTTCAATATTTTTGAATTTTTGGGCTCCTCTAGACGTTAACTTTCAGGTCCAAGCAATTAAAGTCAATCACGCTCAATCGAAGTGAAGGAATCAAGCCATTTTGTCAAGACTGCCAGATTTGGACCGAAACTGCATGGTCAAATGTTTAGGTGGAATTCTCCCACTTAAACAAGTCATAGCCTTGATTTCTTTACTTGGGGGGTTTGTAACATCCTGAGGTATCCCCCCCATGGCATGAAAACAAAATCATGCTCAGTCTTGATTGGCTGAGAAGAGGGTAGAACACCGGGCAGAAATCGACTTCTAGAACCTGGTTAGAGGGCTACGTGTTTTTCCTTCCTAAGAGGGTTTGCTCAGCTACCTAAGTGTGTGTTTGCTTCAATCATGAGTCAAAGCAGGCAGGAATATCATCATTTGCTGCTTTTGGACCTTGGAAAGAGCTTAACCACTGAGAAAGAAAAGGGAGATTTCACACCGTGCAATCTAATTGGCCAGCAGAAAAGGAGACTTGCTTTGCGGCTACTTTTCTCCACTTTTTCCTTAGTAAGCTGGTGTATTAAGGCTAATTGGATGTATTGATGTTAAACTTGATCATTTATTTTGCTTTCCTTAGATTACAAAATGTAATTAGCTTAGATTAATCAAGCTTTATAACGAGTTAGTTCTAACCGCATCCTTGAGCATACTTTAAGGTTTCCTCCCTAGGAAGGAAACCTCCTAAGCCTTGTAAAATGCCTTAGGTTGTGAGTATAAGGCCTTTAAAGGCTCGTTTTGAAAACATAGCTTGAATATTACATTAGAATTAGATTGAAAGCGTTGCGCCTTTCGTGCTTAAAACACTTCACTTGCTTATCTCTAACTAGGCCGGTTAGGGTGGTGATCAAGTAAGTCTTAAGTCTTGACTAGGTGGTGACAACTGTATCCTAATTAAGCTTAAGGGCCCTAAACTCAAACTTAATGGTGATATCTGTATCTAAGTAAGAGTTTAGATCACATTTATCCTTCCCTCACTTTCGGATTCTCCTTAAACACAACCTTAATTTTAGTTTGCTTTTCTTTGCATTTGGAATTAGTTTTGAGTATTCGTTGAATCCCTTCATAGATACATCATATTTGGTATCAAAGCTAAGTTTCGCCTTGGCCTGGTGTCCCCCTCCACCTTTCCAGTTTCATTCCTCCTTTCAATTCCAAGCATAACCCTGTTTCTATTCTAAACACAAGCCGTTTGCAAGATGAGTACTAGCACTAGTTTGGATGAGAAATTTGAGGCAGTAATGAAGAATTACCAATCACTCTGAGCCCAAAATGAGTTGCTGATGAGGAAAATCAATGAGGGAGCTTAACGTGACTAAGAACTCCAAGCTCAGAATGATTACTTAAGAAAGCAACTTTGAGCCGTCTTGAAGCAAAAGCGGAAAATGAATGAAGAACCATTCCTATCTGATTTTAGAAGACAAGAACAAGTCTTTATCCATAATGTGGATTCATCTAATGAGGATGAACCTTTGAGAATAGTTAGACCAGAACCAAGGTTTCAAGCTAATCCCAATGACTTTAGGCTTGAAATCTCAGAGTTTGAAGGCAAGCTTGATCTTGAAGAATTCTTGGATTGGTTACACATAGTTGCACGTGTTTTTGAATACAGGGATGTTCTTGAAGACAAGAAAGTAAAGCTAGTGGCTTTAAGGCTCAGGAAATATGCCTCCCTTTGGTGGACAAACCAATGTGCCAAACGGGTTAGAGGAAGAAAGACCAGATCAAAACGTGGGAGAAGATGAAATCTAAGCTTAAGGCTCGATTTCTACCCCCAATCTACATTCAAGATTGCTATTCTCAACTCCATAATTTAACACAAGGTAGCTTGAATGTGGAGGAGTATACTCGTGAGTTCTAAAAGCTTGTTATTAAGTGTGATCTTCAAGAACCTGAGGAGAAAACTATAGTTAGGCACTAGGTATACTAACGTAGTTGATTTACAAGCTTATACCACTTTTGATAAAGTTTGTGTGCTTGCTCACAAGGTTAAGCAACAAAAGAAGTCAAGACAGCCCCTAAACCTCATAATCCCAAACCTTTTACTCAAAACCAACCGTTTAGCAAGGCAAGTTCTAATCTCATTTCTAAGCCCCCAAATTTGTCCCCTTCCTTTCCACAAAGAACCAAGCTCCATAAAAGATCCAAACCCCTCAAAATAGACCCACTTCTATCCCCATGAGCAACAGAAGATGCTTTAAGTGCCAAGGACTTAGGCACATTGCTTCGGACTGTCAAAACCGTAAAGTCATAACCTTAGCTGAATGAGCAGCCGTGAAAGAGGTGTTTGAAGAGGTGGAAAAGTAGGATGATTTTGAGGAAAATCAAGAGGAGGTAGTGAAGGAGGCTGATGAAGGAGAAATGTTAGTTTTGAGAAGAGTATTGAGTGGCCAGAAAGGAGCAAAGGACGAGCAAGGGAGAACATATTCCATTCCCATTACACGATTCAAGGGAAAGTATGTTCTGTTATCATTTATGATGGAAGCTGTGTAAATGTAGTTTCTCTTAGCATGATTGAGAAACTAGGATTACAAACCATGACTCATCCACAACCCTACAACATTCAATAGCTAAATAAAAGCAAGGGTATCCAAGTGAACTCTCGATGCCTTGTTTCTTTCTCTATTGGAAAAAACTACCAAGATGAGCTTTGGTGTGATGTTATTCCCATGGATGCATGTCATATCCTTTTGGGAAGACCATGGTTGTATGACCATAGGGTAATGCACAATGGTTTCTTGAATACATACTCGTTTACTAAGGATGCAAGAAGATTACCCTAGCTGCTTTATCCCCATCTAAACTCCATCAAGATAAGCTCCAAACGAAGCCAAAGCAATCTAATTGCTTCTTAGTTTTAGTGAGCCATTTTTAAAGGCCTCTCTCCATGAATTCAAGGCCTTTAAAGAGTGGATATTGAGTATCCAAGATGAACCAGAATCCTCTGTATCCTCACATCCTGTAGCTAAAGCACTCATACAAAAGTTCTATCATTTGTTTCCTGAGGAGATAACCATGGGTTTGCATCCTAAAAGAGACATCCAACACCACATTGACCTCATTCATGGTTCTGTCCTCCTAAATAACCCAGCCTACAGAATAGATCCCAAGGACACTATGGAGATTTAAAGGCAAGTTGAGGAGCTAATGTCAAAGGCCTTGATTCGTGAGTCCTTGAGTCCGTGTGCTATGCCTGCCCTTTTAGTTCCCAAAAAGGATGAAGGAATGCGTATGTTTATGGATAGGAGAGCCATTAAAAAGATTACAATCAAGTACAGGTATCTCATACCTAGACTTGAGAATATGCTGGATGAATTACATGGCTCTCAAGTATTCTCTAAGATTGATCTTTGAGGTGGTTACTACCAGATTCATATTAGAGAAGGTGACAAATGAAAGACGACCTTTAAGACTAAAGGATGGCTTTATGAATGGTTGGTTATGCCCTCTGGTCTTTCAAATGTTCCTAGTACGTTCACGAGAATAATGAATCAAGTGTTTAGGCTGTACATTGGCAAGTTTGTGGTAGCTTACTTCGATGACATCCTAGTTTACTCTAAGAATGAGCATGAGCATCAAGATCATCTTACTCAAGTTATGCTTGTTCTGGAACGTGATAGATTATGTGGTAACCTTAAGAAATATGCCTTTTTTACTCATAAGGTAGCATTCTTAGGTTACATTGTTACTGGAGATGGCATAAAGGCAGATGAGAGCAAGATTGAGGCCATTTAGTCTTGCCCTATTCCCCACAGTATACATGATGTTCGAAGCTTTCATTGATTAGCTTCCTTTTACAGAAAGTTTGTTCGAAACTTTAGCACCATAATGGCTCCCATGACTGAGGTGATTAAGGGTACATCATTGCAATGGACCCTAAAGCCTAAGCTGCCTTTGAGGAAGTAAAAAAAAGACTTACTCAAGCACCAGTTCTTGCTTTACTGTGCTTTAATAAAGTCTTTGAAGTTGAAAGTCACACCTCTGGAGTTGGTGTAGGTGGTGTTCGTACTCAGAAAGGTAAACCTTTATCTTTCTTTTGTGAGAAACTGTGTGATTCAAGAAGAAAATATTCCACCTATGATAAAGAGTTTTATGCTATTGTGAGGTACTTAGAGCATTGGAGTCATTATCTGATTGCAAGTGAGTTTATTCTATATTCTGATCATGAAACTTTGAAGTATATTCAAGGCCAACACAAGTCAAACTTACGCCATGCCAAATGGGTTGAGTATCTCCAATCATTTCATTTCACAATCAAGCACAAGTCGGGAAAACTCAACCAAGGGGTTGATGCTCTATCTCAGAGGTATCTACTTTTGTTTCAGTTAGATGTTTGTGTACTTGGTTTTGAGCATCTAAAGTGTTTGTATGCTAAAGATGAAGACTTTGGGAAATTGTTTGTTGTTTGTTCAAAACACCCCAACGGTGATTTTCTAGTTCAGGGAGGATTTCTTTTCAAGGGTACACAGCTGTGTGTATCAAGGTGTAGCATGAGAGAGCTTTCAATTAGAGAAGTACATGGAGGTTCACTAGCTGGTTATTATGGAAAAAACAAGACACTCACCATGCTAAGGGGAGCATTACTATTGCTCAGGTATGGAGAAGAATGTACAGGACATCCTAAGAATGTGTGGAACTTGTCAAGTGGTGAAGAGTCATTCTCTATTCCATAGCCTTTACACACCCCTGCCTATTCCCACCTCTCCTTGGGTTGATGTGAGTATGGATTTCATTCTTGGATTGCCTAAGGCCCAAAGGAACAAAGATTCAATCTTTGTTGTGGTAGACAGGTTCTCTAAGATGTCTCATTTCATTCCATGTAACAAGACTAATGATACTACACATATCTCTGAGTTATACTTTAGAGAAGTGGCTAGATTACATGGTATACCTAGATCAATTATTTCTAATCGAGATACTGAATTCCTTAGCCATTTCTGGATTACTCATGGAGGAAGTTGGGTACTAAACTCAAGTACAATACCACTTGCTATCCACAAACTGATGGACAAACTGAGGTCACTAATCGGACCCTAGGGACACTCCTATAGGCCTTGATTAAACCTCATGCCAAAGCTTGGGACTTGCTTTTATCCCATGTAGAGTTTGCGTACAACAGGACTCCTAGCAAGGCTATTGGTCTATCACCATTTAAGGTGGTCTATGAAATTGATCGTATTAGTCCCCTTGATCTTACTCCATGCCCTTTAGATCAAAAGCCAAGTGCGGATGCAGCAGTAAGGGTAAAAGAAATCCAGAAGATACATGATTTAGTGAGGAGCAGAATAGAAAAAACAAACGCCTCCTATCAAACTCAAGCCAACAAGGGTAAGAAGAAGATGGTTTTTCAACCTGGAGACCTCTCATGGATACTTCTATGGAAGGAAAGATTTCCATCCAAAAGGAAGAACAAACTAATGCCAAGGGCTGATGGTCCATTTGAGGTACTTGAAAGGATTAATGATAATGCTTATAAGTTTGATTTTCTAAGTGACTATGAAGTTTCAGCTACATTCAATGTGACTGACTTGAGTCCTTACCAAGCGGATAATTACCTTGTCGATTTGAGGATCAAATCTTTTCAACAAGGGGAGAATGATGGAGTCCCTTCAAGCCTTGACATTGACAAAGGTCCAACAAGTCTAGCAGGGTCTAATGCAATCTCTAAAGTCCAGGCAATGATTCACATTTTACAAAAGAGTCAAGAAGGTGATTCCGGGTTACAAGGCCAGAATGTACCGGATTTTGTTCATCTGATTTCTTAAGCTACATTGTGGCTTAAGTTTAATATTTTTACATTTTTGGATTCCCTTGGATGTTAACTTTCAGGACCAAGCAATTCAAGTCAATCATGCTCAATCGAAGTGAAGGAATCAAGCCATTTTGTCAAGACTACCAGATTTGGGCTGAGACTACACGGTAAAATGTTTAGGTGGAATTCTCCCACTTAAACAAGTCATAACCTTTATTTCTTTACTTGGGGGGTTTGTACACATCCTAAGGTATCCCTTCATGGCATGAAAACAAAATCATGCTCAGTTTTGATTGGCTGAGAAGAGGGTAGAAAACCGGGTAGAAATCAGCTTCTGAACCTGGTTAGAGAGGTATGTGTTTTTCCTTCCTAAGAGGGTTTGCTCAGCTGCCTAAGTGTGTGTTTGCTTCAATCATGAGTCAAGGAAGCCAAGAACATCATCATTTGCTGCTTTTGACCCTTGGAAAGAGCTTAATCAATGAGAAAGAAAAGGCAGATTTCACTCCATGCAATCTGATTGGCCAGTCGAAAAAGAGACTTGCTTTACAGTTGCTTTTCTCCACCTTTCCTTTAGTAAGCTAGTTTACTAAGGCTAATTGGATATATTAATGTTAAGCTTGATCATTTCTTTTGCTTTCGTTAGATTATAGAATGTAATTAGCTTAGATTAATCAAGCTTTGTAACTAGTTAGCTCTAAGTGCATCCTTAAGTGTACTTAAAGGTTTCCTCCCTAGGAAGTAAACCTCCTAAGCCTTGTAAACTTCCTTAGGCCGTGAGTATAAGGCCTTGAAAGGCTCATTTTGAAAACATAGCTTGAATATTACATTAGAATCAGATTGAGAGTCCTTTCGTGCTTAAAACACTCAACTTGCTTATCTCTAACTAGGCTCGTTAGGGTGGTGATCAAGTAAGTCTTAAGTCTTGATTAGGTAGTGATAACTGTATCCTAATTAAACTTAAGCGCCCTAGACTCAAACTTAGTGGTGATATCTGTATCTAAGTAAGAGTTTAGATCACATTTATCCCTCCCTCACTTTCGGATTCTCCTTAAACTCAACCTTGATTTCAGTTTGCTTCTCTTTGCATTTGGAATCAGTTTTGAGTATTCGTTGAATCCCTTCATAGAAACATCAATAATGATTCAAATAGATAACAAATTAGTAGCCTCAATCTTAAAAATTAAATTAAAACTGTATATATACACACACACACACACACACACACACACATACATACATACATACATACGTCCATCCATCCATCTAAGTTTGTTTAGAATCTCTGCATGTGTGCGTGTGTGTGTATTTGTATATATATACACATGTACACACACACATACACACACTAAAACAAAAGTATCTAAGGAAAATCCATGTCTAAATGGCAAAATGTGGGAGGTTTGTTACTCCCAAGCAAAATACAGTCGTACATATTATCCCAAAAAAAAAGTAAAAAGATAATCATCCTTATATTTAGGTTAGAATCATTAATACATAATTAAAATTTTTTCAATTTTTTATCCATCAAAATGTGTATAGTATATTAATAATATATTAAAAAACTAAAATAAAATTTTAAGGCATTGGGTAGAGTAAAATTCAATTGGAAGGCCTATTATTGTACCATATTTTACTTAAATAATTAGAAAAATAAAATATAATTGTCAGTAGCATTAACATGTAAAAGACTAATGACAAACCTTTTAAATTGAAGAATTACGTGACTTCCTCACTCACATGAGATCAAAAGATAGGTAAACAGAAGCTACCAAACTTTGTCCAGTCTTATGTGGCAAAAAATTGAGATGTGATAACTCCTAATCTATGTTAAACCAACTTTGAAATTTTTCTAATGAAAATGAATACTGCAGGTTATAATTAATGACACTACTAACTTTATTATTAATAAATTAGATAACATTTAACATGCCTTTGCTCCCATGTTATTCAAAACATATAGAAGAACTATGTTAATACAATTGTTGTAATTATTTTTCATTAAGTTTATTAATTATGATTTATTATGGAAAAAAAAGGAATCGAACATACCCAACTTCACTACTGAAAAAATTGTGAATCTTAATTATAAACCTTGAAATTCATTCCTTCCCACTAAATTAATCAAACATGTCTAATGATACTGATTTTATTGTTTATTGATATTGAAATTAAAATTAAAATTAATGTTAATTCTAATGTATTAAGAAAAAATTAAGCTATGTTAATTTCCAAAAAAAGATGGAATGTTTTTTATTTTCGGAACAAGCATGAAGAAATTGAATCCAGAATATCAATACCCCACTCTGTTTAATTTTTTTCAATTACCATATGGTCAAATTTCATTTCATTCATTTTTTTTTCTTGAAAAAATGAAATAGGCTCATCCCTTATAAAATTTAAATCTGCTCATTTCAGGTATCATGCATCATTAATTTCATTTTTTTTTTAAAGCTATAACTGATGTTGTGAATGTCATTAGTGATCCACTTATAATTAAATCTTAGAGTCAACTATTATTTTAATTATTTGTAACCAATAGGCATTTATCACTTATGATTTCTTCGTTTCCTACAATTTTTACTTTTAATTACTATTATTTTTTTACTGATGCTTCACATTTGTCATCAAATGAAACAAATTTACTGAAAGACTTTGCCATAATATTTTCGATTGCTACATACACATAGTTCGCATTGTTTCAATATTTTATTCCAATGATTAAAAACAATAAGTTTTTTTTTTTGGAGACATTGACAACAACATTTAGAAGTTACGCTACTATGTCATTTACAACTACTGCAAATCTGTAACATTATGTTTTATTATGCCTTTTATCATTGAATTAAGAAGGTTATAACACATTCCTTAATTTTAGTTACTTTCTTATATATAGGTATAATAATATATCTTTACTACTATGTTCATTTTAAATTGACTTCCCCTAAAAAAAAAAAAAACTTTGGACAACTAACCAATAATAGTATATCATAATTATTAGTAGGCACATCATGACAATTTGTGCATCGCGCGAGTGCTAATGTTTCACGACATCTGTTTAAGGTAATCAACTGTGGACATAACTACTGTTGTATCAAAATCTTAACATTTTTCGAAAACTAAAAACTAATTTCATTAATACTTATATCAAGCAATTTGAAATTCAAAAGTGACACAGCCTTATATGAAATTTAATTTGTAAATGTTTCACTTCCTCTTTTTAAGATAAACAGTTGTCTTTAACATGTTTTTTAGGGGTAAACAAACAACCGAAGCTATTAAACGGAACCGACAAATGGCAAAATCGCACCAATTTTTATTTGTCCGAACTAAAAAATCAATAAGTCATCGGGTGTGGTTTGAGTTCAAGATTTTTGGGATCAACGATTAATTGAACCAAATGGATTACAAACCTTTTCATTGTTTATAATTTTTTAAATTAAAAAGTGGAAATAAAAATTGAATTTTGACGGCTGTTTTTTGGGTTAAACATTGGCATTTTTAATATGATTGCTCCTGAAATCAAGTCATAGACTTACACATAGCATGACCCAAAAAAAAGAAAAAAAAATGTGTGGCTATTCATGACGAAGGATGAGTAGAAATTTTTTGTTTATTGGTTCCAGTTGATCAATAAATTCGATCATAAAAAATGGATAATTGATATTGACGAAACCGGTTTGTCCGTTCTAATTCTAACCTGTATTTCTTCAAACCTGTATTGTAGTCGTGCTTGGAGTTGTATAGATCTACCTAATAATTTATAATATTAAATTACGAGAACGCGGGAAGTATGGCATGGGTGCTCGGCTGGTTTACTTAGTCAAAGTGACCTTTTTTTCAAGGGAGATGATCGTGGTGATTACCATTTCAAGGGAGACAATCGTGGTGATTACCATGATGTGGACAGCTGGTCCACATAGCAGTAAGCAAAATGATGACAGTCAAAAAAGATGTTCCCCTCTTTTTTCTTTGAGTTGATGATAACAATATGCATGAATGGGACCCACGTAATTAATTGTTGTAACCGTGGGCCCCACTTTGTCGGGTAAGCAATTGGCTTTGGCACCTGCAGTTGTAAATTATAAATAAGGCCTGCATTTTTTACATCAGCGTATGAACTAATTTTTTAACTTATAAATTTTACTTTTCACGGTGTAAGGTTTACAATTTTTACTCACAAAATAAAATAATATATACACATATATATATATATATTCTACAACATACAACCTTCCTTTTAAAGGAAAAAAAAAGAAAAAACAATTAAAACCAAAAAAAACCCAAAGTGAAGAGGGTCGTGAGTTGGCTCATGGCTCGCAGCCACGCTCACAAGTGGCTCGCGGGCTCAATCGCTGCAAACGTGATCAGCGACTTGGCCCAACCCTCAAGACGCGTGAGCCGTGCACTGCACTTGCTTTTAGGGGAACCTGAAGGAAAATTCCCACCAAGAAATCACATAAGGTAGTTACTTTCTTGTAGTTTTTTTTTTGTTATTATAGTTTTTGAATTTATACGTACAGATTTAGGGGGGAGCACTGTAACAAATTCAATTGTTGATTTAAGATATTTACTCTTACTTCTAAGGATGTGACTTTGTAATTATCATCCATATTTTTAGATAAGTTACTTTTTTTGCAACATATTAATGGGCAAAGGGTGGACTCAATTTACATTCGACAGTGACGTGAAATGAGGTCTCACACAGAGAATTAGGCCATATTCTTTTCTACGATATCGACCATTTAGGTTACAATTTGCATGCCCTAGCTTCTTATAACTATTTACAACCCCTTGCATCTTTAACAAACTTCCTACATCTTTTTACATCTATTTACATTTTCTTACGTCTTTCTACATCTCCTTATATATTTTTTATAACATTCATTTAACATTTTTTCCTCATATTCATTGAAATATGTATATATACTACGGACATGAAAAATCTATATATTTTTTAATGAAAATAACATTTCCATAAATGTTAAAAAAAAATCGGCATCATCAATTATGTTTGAGTTTTGATGTGAATCATGTACACCATTATAGAGAAAACAAGTTAACATACTTTCAAAATTGTAATATAAAAATTACATTCATGTTTGATTTTTGACTTGAATTATATATGAAAATAGTCAAACTTTAAGTGACGAAAGTATTTTAGCTATTTCATCCTCAAATTTATCCATAACAATTTAATTTTCATTATCATACAAATGAACATTAGGTGATCTATCCACAGTTAAGTCTAAGGATGATAACGGATCGAATTTGGATCGGATGTATAGACATCCAAATCCAATCCAGTAAATAATCAGATTTAAAAATTCAATCCAAGTCTGACTCTGTTGAATCGGATGTTAAATCAGCTGCGGATCGTATTAAATCTAGATATAATTAGATATAATCTGATTATACATTTTTATTCAATATTTGCTTAATTTTTTATTTCCAATCTTATGTTTGTTTACTTGTAAATGCAATGTTAAATATCTATTTAATGTCAAATAACTTTTCAATTCAAACATTTCAATATATTAAAGTTAAAAAGTGTTTAAAAAAGAGAATGCAAATTCACTTTAGAGGAAAAGGGATAGACAGTAGTACAACAGTTGGAAAAAAAGGAGAGAAAATACAACTTTGATTGACAAAAAGGAAATTAGTTAATAAAAAAGAATGTATTGCACGTAGAATCCAGACCTTATATGGATTTTTTTAAGGTTACAATATTAGGATTTTTCTATCTTCAAAAAAAAGTGAAATTATTTAAAAATGATATTGAATCGAATGTTGATTGGATCGGATAGACCCTTCTCCAAATCTGATTGGATCGGAGTTGGATTTGGGCTTTTTTGGATTCGAATCGAATTATTTTTTCTCGAATTCAAATTATCTTGGATCGGATCGAATTTATATCAAATTCAGACTATATTATCATCCCTATTTAGGTTCTTTGTTAAGATTGTTATGACCTTTTTATGCAGAATGATAAAATTATTAAGAGTACAACAAGTGAAAATGATCTAAAGCTGCTACACAAGTCCCATTTGAGGCATTATCTTTAAAAATTGAATATAAAATTGTTTAATTTAAGTAGTATTTCATTTTAAGGATTGTATTCAATTTTGTTGAGAATTTGTTTTTTCTAATTTATTTATAGGAAGGTAAAACTAATGTCAATAAAAAAAACCTCAATTGTAGAACATATTTGGTTCTATAAATTCGGGGGCTTGAATTTATTTTATTGTTATTTAATTCACTCATTTAAAGGTTATTTTCATTATTACGTTATTTCAATATTATTTTTTCTCATTCAAAATAATAATTGCAGAAAAATAAAATTTGTTTTTATAATATTAAAAAATAATTTGTTTGGTGATAATATAAAATCAATTTCAAAAATAAAAGGGACATACTTAATGTACTTTATTTTCATGAAATAATTTATATCGCGAATTACATTAAAGGCCAACAATTATGCATATGTATCTAAAAATTATATTAATATAACTTTTCAATAATTCAACAGTTGCTTACATCTATCCTTACAATCTCTTATAGTTCCTTATAACTTCTTACAACTTCTCACATATTCTTATAACTCTCTTTACAGTTCTTATAGCTCCTTAGAACTTCTTACAGCTCCTTACATTTTATTATAATTTACAGTTACATCTTGTCGCGAAAAAGAATAGACCTTTACTTTTTATTCTCCATGAAAATAATTTAGGAAAAATCTTTGAAAAAAGGGTTGCCTAAATTTTCTATTTGCCTTTCTCATATGTATGTTTTCTGCTTGCCTTTTCATTTCTACTTGCCTAAAAAAACTTGGCCATCTCTACTCTCATCTTTGTTCATCACCAGCAGAAAATTACATGTGGCTAGCGAGATCTTGATCATCTTTGCCTTTGTCTCTGTCTCCCCCTTGGTACTAGCTATCCGCACCTTCAGCATCGCCTCTTTCCCTCTGTCTCATCTCTGAATATCTAGTTGCGTTTCTCAATTTCAAAGCCGAATTGGGTTTAGGACGCCAACAGGTACTCGCTCACTCTGTTTTACTATATTTTTTGTGCTGTTTTAGGAATTTAATTGTATTTTCTCCTTCCAATTTAGCTATACTAGTTTGTGTCCGTGCTTCTGTACGGGTGCTTAATTTTAAAAAGCAATCTATGAAAGGAAGATAATTTGATAACGGAGAAGTTTGAATTTTTTTAAGAAAAACACATAATAGTTATAAAAAAAAGTAAAAATTTTTACTTTAAATGGTTAACTAAATGGACAATCTGTATTTAGAAATCTATACATTGTTTGGACTTTATTTTTTCAATCTTAATTAACTCTAAATCTTATAAGCAATAATTTAACCTTGAACCATATATATATATTTTTTTGTTTCTGTTTGCATCAACAAAAATTTTTAAGAAAAAACCTTTTTTGTTAAAACTATATCAAACTGATCATCTCCTTTTTTTTCTTAATGAAGTAATTGAGTTGATAACTTTTTTTTTTTTTTTATAGAAATTGAGTTGAGAACTATAAGAAAAGAAGTATATATTGATTTTAGAAACACGAAATTAGAATATAAGTGAAAATGATCTAGATTCCCCACCCTGTAAAAAAAACTAATAATAATAACAATAATTCTATTTTTCCCATCTAGTGCTTTCACTTTGGGGTGTCCTATGATTATTTTCACCGTTGTGTGTGTACAAATTGTGTAGTCTTCACTACATAATTTGAATATACAAATTATGTGGTCTTTCGACAAACAAAAAAAAGGTTGTACAGTCTTCGTATCCTTTTTCAATTGTTGTGCTACTGTAGTATCCCACCAATCTCATACTCATGTCTTCTTTTGTTTTTAAATTATAAATATCTCGTCTCTTAGTTTGTTTATTTAAAAGATTGCAAGTTGTATGAGAAGGAAGACGAACAAAATTACATTAAAAAACTTGTAAATACAACAAAAAAAATGTAACCCTATAATTATTTGGTTGTATTTCCTGCATCGGCCACAAAAGAAGTAGGAAGAGACTAAAAGTAAAGAACAACTCATTAAATAATTAGAAGAAGGTATGGATACTAAGGATTATGCTTATTCTACTAATAATAGTATTATGAACACAATACATACTTGATCAAAAATATTATACCTCGTAGAAGGATGTTAAAACTTATTTAGAATATGATATGAACGTAGGATAGACAAATAAAGAATGAAACTAATTTTGCTAAAAGTTTGAAGAAGATAATATAATAAGAAAAGGGGTGGAGGAGACAATCATAACAGCAATTACATATTCTTTACTACAAGAATCAAAATCTATAATATATTACCCAGAATATTAACCTCAATAAGATTAGGACACACATCTTTATCCAGTATTACTTTGTACAAAAATCATAATAATTTAGTTGCTATTTAAAAGATTAGAAAAATAAAGCAAACAAAACTACATATATGCAAAATGTATTTGATGAGAAAGGAAAAGCTATGATTCATTCATAAAAATAAAATATAGATTTAAACATTTTTAATTAAATGAACAACAAAAAAAATTGATTTATAGAAAGTAATCTGACTAATAAAATAATGTATCAATACCCTAATTTGATGTAGGATGTGCTATTCTCAAAATACTGATCTCATATCAAGGTAGATAAATTTTGCATTAATTTCCACCAAAACTTCCACCAAAACTTACAATAAAAATTAATATATGAGACTCTTCCTTCGCAAACCTAAAAGCCTTTAGCTCCACTCAGATGCATATCCTCGCTTCAAAATATTTGAAACTGTATATTTGTGAATATAGATAGTGAGAATAATGTACATATTTATAATATGCCTTGTTGGCAAAAATAGGTAAAACAAAAAAATAAAAATATTAAAGAATGACAAAATTATTAAATTAACGATAAAAATCCAAACACTAAGAATGATGATGTGAAAGGGTGCCAAGATGATCAGCTCTATTACATTTAAAATACATCTTTGGAAACAAACTTAACAAAGTATCAATGTCGAAGCTTTTTATCCATTTCATTAAAAGTTCTGCAAACTTTGTATCTCATGGAATGAAAGTTGGAACAAATATATGTCCTGAAAAAATCAAATAACATATCGCGAAAAATTTTAGTAGAAAGAACTAAAATTAAATCTAGTACATTGAGCCAAAAACAAATAAAAGAACAATTGACCATAATTTATTAGAAAAATCATTTTCACTGACTGGAACTCTAATTTCATCAATCCATCTATAATCTCATATCACTAAGTCCAGTGCACCACCGGTAATCATCAATCTTCTCCATCTTAATTCCATTCCGCTGTACAATTTTTATCATGCTCAAGGACAATTTGGTTATAGGGCCAATGATTGGAAAGAGTGAGAGATCAACTGTCTCAAGGAAGTTTATATATATATATATATATATATATATATATATATATATATATATATATGTGATATACTTCATCGATGAAATGTGGTTTTTCCCCAAAAAAAATGTAGAATAAAAGTTTATGATTATATGATGTACTTTACATACTGTATGTAAATACAAATTAATGATTCAGGTTATGACATACTAAGATTGCTAATTAATTATGATCCGCTCTAAAAAAAATGACAATGAAATATGATTTTTTTTTTTCACACTAGAAACCGTCTTCCATATCCACATCTTCCCGATCTTCTGTTTGCAGGAATGTAGTTTTTGGCGGTTATTGATGATAGAAAGGGTTACATGGGATAGTAGGAAAACGGGGAGATATCAATTAGTGAATTTTTATGAATTTTAAAATTTAAAATCAAATTAACTTCTAACTGTATTGAGTATTTTGACGGAATTAATGAGAAATTTGGATTGAGGAACGAAGTATTCTTAGACTACCATTCATTTTTACATATCTTATAAAGATGTGTATATAATTCTTTTACTATGTGCAATAATGTTGATAAGACTAACTTTTATTTTTTGTTAAAAACCTTACATCGCAAGAGCATTGATCACAGTATTAATAAATGAAGAATAAATATGTGGAGAAAATTAGTTCAACCCTTATTGGCAAGTTTTATAGTAAATCAATCTTATTTCATACTTTTCTTCAAGTTGTAGACAAATAGACATAGGGCAAAAAATAAAAAAATTGAAGAGCGAAAAACCAAAAGAGGGCAGGGAAGCAACTGTTTTATTAGAGCCAGGTTTCGATCTTGGGACCTGTTCGGAAAAAAAAAAATTAAAGAGCAAAAAAACAAAGGAGGGTAGGGAAGCAACTCTTCTATCAGAGCCAAGTTTCGATCCTAGGACCTGTGAGACTATACATTTTTATGAATTTTAAAATTTAAAATCAAATTAATTTCTAACTGTTTTGAGTATTTGGCGGAATTAATGAGAAGTTTAGATTAAGGGAGTGAAGTATTCTTAGGCTACTATTCATTTTTACATTTGTGTTATAAAGATATGGATAATTTGAATTTAAGTTTGTTTCGCCATTAAAGGATGGACTTGAGAGTAGACTTGGTAAATGAGTCTTTTGGTTCGGGTATAGATCGGATTAAATTTGGGTAAGGTCATGTTTCGGGTTTAAGTGATATTTCCGCTCGGTTCAATTTAGATCGGGTGAACTTCAGTTCAAGTCGACTTTCAGTCAACTGATTTTTGGTCCAATGCACTAGTCATATAAAAATAAGCAACTTTGTATAAAATTTCAGATTGAGTATGGTTCACTTTGGGCCAATTCGAATTTTGGATCCACTTTGGGTGAGCCAATTTTAGATGTCAAGTTGGCTATGGGTACGGATCGTTTAGTTCAAGTTTCGGGTCTCGAGTTTCGAGTCAGTTTTGTCAAATTTACTTGGGATATTGTATTCCAAGATAATGAAGCTTGAATCTGAGTATTATTCATCAAGTTTGAGACAAGCTATAATTAGGTTAATTTCCTTGTATCAAGGTTCAGTGTAACCATTTGTTCATTGAAATGCCTGAATGAACTCTGTTCATAGATGCCCCATATGTTGCTATGTTTGTTGCTTCATTTAGGGGGTGTTTGGTAAAAAAAAGAAGAGTTGTTTAGGAAGACTTTAGCTATTTTACCTCAAACAGCTCTTTTTTAAACAACTATTTTTATTAGCCTTTTGGCAATAACTGTTTGTAGAAATTACTATATTGTCAAAAAATTTAATAAAATTACATGCATGGCATGCCATTAATAAACCATATTCCCAGTTTCTTACATTACCTCAATCTTAGACAACTTTTATCTCTAATCTCTTCCATTCGACCTCTCCAGCTGCATTTCCACCCTCCCTATCGCCAGTAATAAACTCTATTCTGAATTTGTCGTTAGGTTGATGAAGATCAAATCATTTGGAATCCATACATATTTTAGTTTATAACAAAAGTATAGATATAGGTTCATATCAATTTCAATTCATAAAAAATAAGCATCTCTAAAAAGAGAAAACAAGGTTTCTAAGAGTTAGACATTACATAAGTAAGTAAACATTGAAAACAAAAGAAAATAAGTAATGAATACAAGTTATTTGAAATTAACAAAAAAAAGTTCCAAGGATGAAGTTAATTTGTACATGACATAAATGTAAATTTTTTTTAAACAAAATAAGATGATCAATAAGTAAAACTTATTCAATTGAAAAATATTTTAGAGAAAGAAAATCAATGAAATTTTATCAAACATGTTTTCTAGAAACAACTAATTTTACCAAACACTTTTTCTAAAATTAGCTAATTCAAACAGCTAATGTAAACAGTTGATTCAACCAGCTAACAGCAAACAATTACTTCCATATACAAGATAGATGTAGCTATTGACTTCCCTATACCAGCTAATACCTAACAGCTAATTCAAATAGGTAACGTAAACAGTTAGTTCAACCAAACTCTTAATTGTGTTTTGATGAGTTTATACTAGTATTGATGCTTTTCTTCCTTGCTACTTACATAGACGTGGCTATTGAGTTCCCTATACAAGATGAACCATGAACGATCACTCCATTGTGTTTTTACAAGTTTTTATTTTGTGTTTGGTTGTGTTTTGATGAGTGATTGTAATGAATTTCTTGAATTGTACCTATTTTTTTAAGCATATTAGCTTGATGATAAAGCAATGTGTGACAATGCATAAAGTTATGGGTTGGAATTCCCACATAGACTATTTATGCAATTAGTTTGATCTGTTGTCTTCAGGTTTGCACTCCAGTATTAAGTTATTATCCAAATTGCTTCCTGATTAACTAGATCCCCGTCTATGTAGCCCCTGAAAATAATGAAGTTCGTATAAGACCATGAAAGTAGCCTATAGCTATAACTATACAGCCGAACCACTTGAAAACAGCAGTCAGTAGCTCTCTTAACGATCGGTTATATATGCTTTGCTGCAATGGATTGAATGAAAGAAACCTCAATATCTTGATTAAGGAGTGTTGTAGGATGATGCCTCCCGAGATCAGGGTAGGTTTACGCTGACATAGAGAGAAGCTAGTCCCCTGGGTTATAGCACGCAGTTGTTCGCGTTCAGGTAAGCCATAAGATTATTCGGGCTTTGGTAACTTATGAGATCCTCCAGCAAGGTCGCTCGCCATTAACCGAAGTCTATTTATGGTCTGAAATAATGGATAAGAATTTGTAGCTTATGGATTTTAACGGAGTTGGAAAGTATTTGTATTTCAAATGGTTTGAACCTTTCCCTTTCACCCGCAAAGGATTCAAATAAATTTAAGTGTTCTTTAGTTAGGGCTAGACATTAGCTGTTTCATTGTTCAAATTTTTTTTTCCCCAGATACCACAGTGCTGCATGGAGATGTAATATGAGCGATGCCATATAGCAGTTTTAGTAATTTTAATTAGCATTGAATAATGTTGGACTCGTTGTCGACTAAGATAACCATTGATTTTTGGCCGTTGACTATGAATTACAATTTTGTTTAATTACAATACGTTCTCCTTTGCCTGCGTTTCATATGAAATACTATAGCAACTACCAGTAGGTTATTTCCAACAGAATTTAATTGGATAATGACTAGAAAAAACTGAGCCGGAATTTTCAGGGCGGCACAACACACGTATGTACATTCATATATATATATATATATATATATATATATATATATATATATATATATATATATACACCGATATATATATATATATATATATATATATATATATATATATATATATATATATTACACACATATATATATATATATATATATATATATATATATATATATATATATATATATATATATATATATATATATATGTGATATACTTCATCGATGAAATGTGGTTTTTCCCCAAAAAAAATGTAGAATAAAAGTTTATGATTATATGATGTACTTTACATACTGTATGTAAATACAAATTAATGATTCAGGTTATGACATACTAAGATTGCTAATTAATTATGATCCGCTCTAAAAAAAATGGCAATGAAATATGATTTTTTTTTTTTTCACACTAGAAACCGTCTTCCATATCCACATCTTCCCGATCTTCTGTTTGCAGGAATGTAGTTTTTGGCGGTTATTGATGATAGAAAGGGTTACATGGGATAGTAGGAAAACGGGGAGATATCAATTAGTGAATTTTTATGAATTTTAAAATTTAAAATCAAATTAACTTCTAACTGTTTTGAGTATTTTGACGGTATTAATGAGAAGTTTGGATTGAGGAAGGGAAGTATTTTTGGGCTGCCATTCATTTTTACACTTATCTTATAAAGATGTATATATAATTCTTTTACTATGTGCGATAACGTTAATAAGATTAACTTTCGTTTTTTATTAAAAACCTTATATCGCAAGGGCATTGACCACAGTATTAATCAGTGAAAGAGTAAGTATGTGGAGAGAGTTAGTTCAACCCTTATTGGCAAGTTTCATGGTAAACATATCTTATTTCACACTTTTGCTCAAGTTGTAGACAAACAGAAATAGGAAAAAAAAAATTGAAGAACGAAAAATCAAAGGAGGGCAGGGAAGCAACTCTTCTATCAGAGCCAAGTTTCGATCCTGGGACTTGTCCGGGGAAAAAAAACAAAAAAATAAAGGACGGCAGGGAAGCAACTCTTCTGTTAGAGTCAAGTTTCGATCCTAGGACCTGTGAATTTTTTTGAATTTTTAAATTTAAAATCAAATTAATTTATAACTGTTTTAAAATTTAAAATAATGTGAATAATTGAAAGGTTAGGATTCACTGTCGAGTTTAAATCCACGATCGCTATTTGAAGAGCAAAAAAACAAAGGAGGGCAGGGAAGCAACTCTTTTGTTAGAGCCAAGTTTCGATCTTGGGACCTGTGAGACCTGTGAATTTTTATGAATTTTAAAATTTAAAATCAAATTAATTTATAACCTTTTTAAAATTTAAAATAATGTGAATAATTGAAACGTCAGGATTCACTGTCGAGTTTAAATCCACAGTTGCTATCTACTGAAGCTTCACAAATCACTCTCCATGCAGTATTTGAGAATTCCTGAATTGTGAGCACTCTACCAATTTTAGCATTTGTTATATAAAGATATGACTTGGGTCTCCACACCAGTAAAAAAAACTTTGATTCCTACCTACACCTTAAAGAAGTATGATTTGTATGATCACACTTCACAGACAGCTTCCCACTAAAAAGTTGAAATTTGGGCTTCACCTTCAATGGTTGCAAGCTTCTTGGTGGGTTATTACCCCATAAATTCTCCTTTCTCATTCCCTCTTTTCTTAAAAGCGCCATAATTTGCCATCCTTAATTCATTCTTTACATGCTTAGCCTCAGCCGCATGTTCATGTAATTCTTGACTTGGTTGTATTAGCTGCCCAGTCAAATGGTCCCTAATATAGGGGGTCAGTCCTTCAAATCTTATCATCTTCAGATGACCAGTGGCCACGTAATTTGAAGGAAGCCTTGAAAGTTTTGCAAACTTGCTTGCATAGTCCATAACTAACAAATTACATTGTCTTAATTCTACGAACCTTTTCTATTTTTACTTCTACAATGGTACTAGATAGAATTTAGCTCGTACCTTCTCTAGAAGTTTGTCCTAAGTAGCTTCAAAACATTGAAGGGTGGTCTTTACCATCCCCCCCCCCCAAAAAGATATTAGCTTGTCCCGTAAGATAGAATGTCCCAATGTTTATGTGTTTATTATCAAGAACCTCCACCACATCAAATATATTTTCCATTTGTCTTATCCATTCCTTTGGAACCACTAGGTTCATCTTGCACTCACACATTTTGGGGTTTTATTTTATGAACTAGCCAAATAGCTTACTTTCTTTTTCTGACTTTTCAAAGTCAGTTCCCTTGAGCTTTTTTGTTATCTGAGCTACAATTTTTGCTAACAGTTTTGGATCTAGATCATTAAGCACTCACTCAAAGTTCCCTACATTTTTAGAATTTGGTGGGACATTAGTAGCCTCCTCGCTCGTTTGTGGGGTTCCCACTAGGAAATTGTGGTTAATAGGATATATCAACGAAGATTCGATCTACATTATTTTTTTGTGGATTGTTCTGTGGAATATTTTCATTTTCATTCTGGTTTAAAACTCCATTCATCATGGAAATAAATTCATTAACGCATTACTAGTACTATTACTACTTTTGTTTATGCTCGTCGAGCTGTGTAACTCACTAAAATTAATCTGATTCATATGTAGGTTTACCTGATGAGGAGAAAATTTCTATTATTTCCTTATGCAGAATGGGTAGCAGTAGGTTTGGTTACCACCAACACTGACCCTTTACTTCATACTTAAGTGCATACATGAGTAACACATTTACGTACAAATCAATCCCAATCTTAAACTTGGCACTTATAAACTTATGACCATATGCATTCTCATATATGCATATTTTGTCTTGAAGAGCCACAGTTCATCACTTCAAATTAACCACTTCCTGCTTTGCCTTCAAGAAACTTTTCAGCGATTTGCCATGTTCACATGAGAAAGGCATAATATCCCATTATCAAAACCTCGCATACACAACCATAGCCTTGCTTATTCATTTATGCAAACTATGCAGCCTTGCACATTCAGTCAGTATAGCGTAGATCATTAGTTATCATGAATAGCCATTGCGATCCAAAGTCGATCCATGAAGTCTTGTGTTCATATAAACTTCCATATCAAATATCTCCACTTGACTTTTTAAACATAGACGTCACATATATATATATACATATATATATATATGTATAAATATATATATATATATATATATATATATATATATATATATATATATGTACATGTATAAATATATATATATACATATATATATATACACACACACACACACACAAACATTTATATATGTGTATATACATACATACATATATGTATATATATATATGTACATATAAATATATATGTTATATATATGTATGTGTGTGTATATATATATATATATATATATATATATATATATATATATATATGTATATAAGTCTAATTAAGCCACTTAAGCATAATACGATTCAAGTCGTTCATTTATTACATCGAAATCACCATTCAAGTCAAATTTTCAGGCACGTATCAACTGAGTATACTTGAATCAATTCTAAACATGCATAACTCATTTCGAAGCTATTTTTCAAGCGTGAACTAACTAAACTAACATGGTATCAATTCAAAGCCACTTTCGAGTATTAATCAACAAAACTAACATTTAACGCTCCGAAGTCATTTTCAGGCATAAACTAACTAAACTTAACATGCATCGCAACTTAAAGGTTACAACAATTTTGAAACTACTAATACTTAGGAGGTGAGAAACACCCACCTAGACTCCAAGCTCAAGGCTCGAATCCAAGGCTGCTGGCTTGACTCTAGAGCTCGAGCAATTCCAATCCCCCAGCTCTTGCTCATTAACGCATGAACAGGCCCCATACCATGCCTAAACCACGCATTTCGAACCCTAAATTTGCCCAAAAGCTCACTCACAGACTTGAACTCATTGCGGGTGCTTGAGGCTATGAATTTACTCGCAATTTGTGGAGGAATCGAAGTAACTAAAAGCTAGATGGCATGGTTATGCTTCGACCCGCATCTGGGCTTCAAACCGCCGCCTAAACCCACCAAAAACGCGGTGGTTCTTCTCTCTTTTCGCTCGAATTTCTCACTAGAGGTTCGTTTGCTGGTGGGGAAGCTTGAATTAGGGGGATTTCGAGTTGGGTTGACGCAAAATCGAGCGTTTTCGAGCTCCCTTGGCCGTGCGCATGGTGGATAGAGGGGAGGAAGGAGGAGATGCTGTGGGGAGGGGGGGAGAGAGAGAGAGAGAGAGAGGGATGTCGGGGCGGAGAGTTGCCGCGTGAAGGAGAAGGGAAAAAAAAGGGTTCCGTGATTTTAATAATATGCCCCTCCCTCTTTCTTCCTTTTATTTTTGTTCCAAGCTGCTTAGGAATCGGTACCGCTAGCTTAGTTCACGTCCCAAACTCTGAATTCAATAATCGATAACTTGACCATTCATCGATTATTTGCCCCCAAATATATCTAGATTTGATTTAATAAACATCGAAATATATCTAAGATCAACAATCGAATCGTATTCAGGTTCCGAATCGATTTAGTACTCGTTAATATCCATTATTAACGCTTACTAAAAGTCACCGAAAGAGTTTCAAAAAGAATAATATTAGTAGCGACAGAAATATTCTTTTTAATAAAATTATCGCTCATATAAGCGCATCAATAATAATTTAACTCGTATAGTTAATAAAAATACAAATTTTATAACGTAAAAAGCAAGATAGGCAGGTTAACTTAAAACAAAGAAGGCGGGTCTTACACTCTTCCCCCCTTAAAAGAATTTCATCCTCGAAATTCTAAATGTAAGTTCGGTCTTTCCTAGAATATACGCACACAACTAGGATCTACGCGGTAGGTATCCGAAAGGTTTCATTTTGCAGACACTACTTCTTTTAAATCGAAAGAAAATGGCTTATAGTATCCAGTCTCCTCCGCGCCAATCCTCTTCAAGCGTCTACTCACTCTATGTAGGCGTGGAGGGCAAATCGCATTGAAGAGGGGCAAATGAGTTGGCATGGAAACCATATTGAGTTTGTTTTAAAATCGAACATAGGTTTTCGATTATCTAGACTCAGTTCGCATGGCTAGCAACAACTCTATGCATATGCACTTATAAGTGGGCATCTAAAGGCATGAAATCGGGATGATGATATCTTAAGGTTATATACTGGTAGTCTCATTCTAAAACATGAATTTAGTCACTTTTGGAATCACGATGATTATCACGGAGACTCTTACAACACATTGAGAACAATAAGAGCATCACATAGCACCACAAAGCATTACTCAAGCATAATAGCATCGCATAGAATCAGCATTTCAACATTCTCAGGTCTACGAATTGGAAGTAACATGCAACCGGCTAATATACATTTAGCAAGCAATTTTATAAAATGAAAGTATATGTGATCAGCTTTTCTATGTTTTTACATCAATCACGAATAACTTTTAAACATTTCATTCATGGTAACTTAGACAGGGCATGCTAAAGTTGTATGAAAGGGTTAACTTAATCAGGTTTGTTCTAAAACATGAAGACATTATGTCAATCTAAGGTTAAATCATTTACTAGAAGGTTACCACGTCACACTAAGATAGCAGAGATACTAATTGCGCCATATTGGTAATGGAAGAACTTGAAGTATCATTCAAATTCGCATTGACATCACGTAGGGTTTACAACAGAGCACTGAAAATCTGGAATCACGATTAACATGAACTAGCATGATCATGTTGATAAGAACAACTTGGAGAAGGAAATACTGAGGCAGGAATGTGTGTTGATGATTTCGATGGTGGGGAGTCTTTCCCCAGGGTTCTTACTTGGGGATGATCGTCTCTGAAGTCATAGATTCATACAAATGAATGGTTATGCTCCTAGATGAGTCCCGAGTCTGTGGCTTATGGGTATTCATGCTTCCGTTGTGCTACTCTGATCAAACATACAAAGGCAAGAATGTGCGAATGCAGGTTTCTAAGGTCGTCTCATCATGCTTCAATATGTATGTATGCAATTATTTAGCTATTACGTGGAATCATAGAATTCACAAAATGCAAGCAACAAGTCAGAGGGTATGCCATGTCATGAATTACCAAACTTAGATAATCTGAATAATCAAGTCACATATCAATGCGACTCAAGTCAAGCTCATTCACTAGTATACAAAATCGAAGCATTTCAAAATTGAGTTACTTAAGCACGGGGTTTTCATTTCATAGCAAGGCAATAGGGACATCACACAGCATCACTTGGCATCATAAGAAATCCTTAAGACATGCAGACTCACGGGGTCGTCACATAGAAAGAACACCTAGAATTATATATACGCGTACAATCCCCCTTTGCAACCTGTGGTCAATGGCTTGCCATAAACACCGTCCAATTTAGGAAGGATTGGTGTCTAGCTGCTAGGGTTATTTGAGTATGGCTAACATAACTGGTCTTATAGGTACGCGTTGAGGACTTATGAGGTACACCCATCCCACAGGTGATCATAGGAGTCTCACTGTAGATCGCTTACCTTAGTAGGGATCATTTACTATGTACAATTCCAAAGTCTACTAGGTTCTTCCTCCCTTTCACTTTCTAGGTGTATTAGGGTTCGTTCGAGCCAAAACATTGTCACTCCATGCAAGTAATGCACGGTTTAGGCAACAATGGCAAGAAAGGGGAACAGTAGGTATTCTTACCCAATGCTTAACGAAATCCTACCATTAGCATTTAGTTTTTCAAGCATGCATGCGAAAATATCTCCTAATTTCACTCAGGCAATTCAAAATTCACAATAGCAAGGTACCATTTAGTAGGATTATCAACCATAGCAACTAATTTCCCATCATTCCTTTCCTAGCCCATTATGAAGGATTTCTATCGTCGTGCACATCTTAGCACATACACATTTACAAGCAACATTTGACATACATAAGGGAGCGTATTTATGAATCTAAACTCCCTTATCATCATTAACGGAAAGCTAATTCTTCGGTGCAAGATAAACTTGGCTCGACAGTCAAAATGGCATTGACTTCTCAAAATCTAGAGTTTCAAAGGATGAAAAATAGCTTAACTATTTCGAATCTCTTTGTCTTTAATAAAAGGATGATTAACTGCTTCTAGCTTTCTCTCTACCAACCTTCGAATACGTCCGCTCACTGCATTATGGGGCCCGAGGAGCAAATCGTACTTCAGGGGCAAAAACGAGCTTAGAAAAAAAATTGCCAATCGCTCGAGTCTAAATCAACATGCTTAAACTATTGATTGTCTTATTAGACCGCACAAAGGAAACATTTACCATTCAAAACATCACTTAGCTCACACAAGAACACGGAAATGAATTGGGATCACATCCTAACACATGGCTTAAATTTTATTCGATCGGTTTAACCGGATCGTATAAAAGTTAATCAATGAAGTTAATTAGCACATTAGGAAACATATTATATCAATGAGCACCCACAATTTCACCTCGAGGTGGTTAGCTATTTGACTCCTACACTAACACCCAACTCACCACTTTCACTAAATCGGCCTGCTCGAGCCTCACACAAGTCGCAAATGGCCATACTATAGGGCACACTTGCACACAAGGCAGGCATATGTCACATAACCATGAAGTGTTCCAAGGTGAATATATGAAATGCAAGACTCAGGTCGCGGCCTATGGTTGCAGGACCTTTGCTCTGATACCATCAATGGTAACGTGCCCAGCCCATAAGGCCAGGAGCGTTACGTTTTCTTACTTCCTACCTAATTTATGGGGCGAAACGGACAGAGTTTCCCATAAAAAGTGACCGTTTTCAGGCTAAAAGCCTTACAATAAATCCCTGCAAATCAACGGAAGCGTAAAACATTTAAGAGAAGCTCAGCGGCTATACGCCGTAGTTCATAACTCAATGAGCAACTCGCTTAGAGTATACCAAACAGAATAGTTCATGAATACAGGAAAAGTAAAAGATACAACTCAACAGTTCGCATAACCGGAGTACTGGGGTTCACATCCCAAAAACTAGCTGATTTCAACTAAAAAGACAACTGGCTAACAAGATGGTTGGCATATATGGCCGTATAGATCGACTCATAAACAATATGCATTATATGAGATAGAAAACTTAGTTTACAACAATTACAAACTAGGAATACGTTATATTACATCGTTAAACTCATGAACTTACTTCTACATAGCACACATAACTCTTTTTCAACCAGGGGTAAACTTCAACTCTGCATAAGTGGCTTGACTTTCACCTGTCACAAAGAAAACCTGGGGAAAAATGGGAAAGAGTAGTGGGATGAGCAACCACATGCTCAGTGATTGTCCCCTGACCCCCTTAAAGCCTAAAACGTTACCAGCAATAATATCTTTAATAGTCACATATCATGTACTCATACTTTACTATCATATAGGCATTCACGAAATTCTTATGGAAATATCACTAACCATAAACTTCACTTTAACCACTCAAACACATTTCTAGGTCTCTAAATGACCAAACTTCTTTACTAACAGGTAGTCAAACACTTAAGCAAGCAATGAGGCTAAGCACAAAACTTTCTTTCATAGATTATGTGATATAATTCGTGATTTATACTTTATCTATCTAATTTACTCATATGAGATGCTAAACATATGAAGCAGAGATTATGCCACGAACTTTCATTAGCTAAACATGCACATTCAAACTCATATGCTGGATGCATTACAAGGGTGTGACTAAGCTGTACTTGGAATTTCATTTATGCTGCACTTAGATTCTTGTTCACATGATGTGCATGAAATCTTTCTTTTCTTTTTCTGAAAACACTTTGCTTAGCCTCTTTAGGCTTTTATTCTTCATAGGATCTCTTTCATATTGGTCTAAAAATAACCTTAAAAACTTTCTTTCTGAAATACTTAAAAAGGCGAAACGTCGATTGCTTTTCTTACTTATTAGGAAACTACTCTGGGCATAAGATCATCATAAAGTGCTGGTTGGGAGAGATCTACAGTCAATTCCAGTGAGATTAACTCACACTAAGCTCTTACTCCGGGATGGCAACTAACCTTTGGACCTTAATCCTCGTCAGGGTCTCCAGGGATTATTCCCTAGGCTAGAGATTCCCCCGTTTAAGCAGGTTCACTCCTATCGATTGTCCCTAAGCACTTATCTTAGCCATTTAAACTGGTCATAATGAGTAATAAGTTTGCTGCCTCTCACAGCGAAATCCTTTATCATACAACTCACGCCTTTGTAAAACTCTTTAGGTATTCCCCCGTTCAAATGAGTTCACTCCCGAAACTGTATTCATTTGGTTAAAATAGGCTATCATGCACTGATAATTATGGCTGCTATAATTTCAAAACATGAAGTCCTTTTTCAAAACTTACCCTTATGCAAGTAATTAAACTTAATGACATATAGAAAGGGTAAGGGTGCACGTGTACATATTCAAAAACTTCATAATTCAACTTAGCAACATGAGCCACACATGGCCTCGCAATCCACACAATTGCGGTAATCACAACCCAGACTCCCTCCTCACATAGCAACCGACCACAGGACCTCGAACTACTCATATTTCTATCTCAAACCGTCCAACTACCATCTTGGTTTCAACTTCACAATTTAGTATTCTAATCATTATGATATACTGAAAAGCGATATGTAAACTTGCATAACTTACCAATGCTTAACTTACCGAAAAAGCAAACAACAATTAGCAGTGTGCAGCAACCAATGGTTACAACTATATATATATATATATATATATATATATATATATATATATATATATATATATATATATATATATATATAATATATTATATATATATATATATATATATAGACATTCATACGACATTAACTTGAAACAAACTCTTAGTAAGCTGAATCAAACTAACAAAGTATGAAACATGATTACATTCATATATTGCAGTTAAGGGGTAGATATGCTCATTTCGTCAGTCGAATGTTGTTTCCAAAGCTACTTCACAAGCATAATTCAAATAAATAGACAAGTATCGATTCGAGGTGTTCATTCATTGAAAACGGCTTATAGTATCCAGTCTCCTCCTCGCCAATCCTCTTCAAGCGTCTACTCACTCTATTTAGGCACCGAGGGCAAATCGCATTGAAGAGGGGCAAATGAGTTGGCATGGAAACCATATTGAGTTTGTTTTAAAATCGTACATAGGTTTTCGATTATCTAGACTCAGCTCGCCTGGCTAGCAACAACTCCATGCTTGTGCACTTATAAGTGGGCATCTAAAGGCATGAAATCAGGACGACGTTATCTCAAGGTTATATACTGGTAGTCTCATTCTAAAACATGAATTCAGTCACTTTTGGGATCATGATGATTATCATGGAGACTCTTGCAACACATTGAGAATGATAAGAGCATCACATAGCACCACAAAGCATTACTCGAGCATAATAGCATCACATAGAATCAGCATTTTAGCATTCTCAGGTCTACGAATTAGAAGCATATATGACTAGCATTTCTATGTTTTTACATCAATCACGAATAATTTCTAAACATTTCATTCATGGCAACTTAGATAGGGCATGCTAAAGTTATATGAAGGGGTTAACTTAATCAAGTTTGTTCTAAAACATAAAGATATTAGGTCAATCTAAGGTTAAATCATTTACTAGAGGTTACCACGTCACACTAAGATAGCAGAGATACTAATTACGCCATATTGGCAATGAAAGAACTTAAAGTAGCATTCAAATTCACATTGACATCACGTAGGGTTTACAACAGAGTGGATCACGATTAACATGAACTAGCATAATCATATTGATAAGAACAACTTGGGGAAGGAAATGCTGAGGCAGGAATGTAAGTCGATGATTTCGATGGTGGGGAGTCTTTCCCTAGGGTTCTTACTTGGGGCTGATCATCTCTGAAGTCATAGATTCATACAAATGAATGGTTATACTCCTAGATGAATCTTGGGTCTATGCCTTATGGGCCTACATGCTTCCGCTGCGCTACTCTTATTAAACATACAATCGCAAGAATGTGCGAATGCAGGTTTTTAAGGTCGTCTCATCATGCTTCAATATGTGTGTATGTAGTTATTCAGCTATTACGTGGAATCATAGAATTCGCGGAATGCAAGCAACAAGTAAGAGGTTATGCCATGTCATGAATTACCAAACTTAGATAATCTGAATAATCAAGTCACATACCAATCCGACTCAAGTCAAGCTCATTCACTAGCATACAAAATCGAAGCATTTCAAAACTGAGTTACTTAACCAGGGGGTTTTCATTTCATAGCAAGGCAATAGAGGCATCACACAACATCACTTGGCATCATAAGAAATCCTTAAGACATGCAGACTCACGGGATCATCACATAGAAAGAACACCTAGAATTATATATACACGTACAATCCCCCTTTGCAACCTGTGGTCAATGGCTTGTCATAAACACCATCCAATTTAGGAGGGATTGGTGTCTAGCTACTAGGGTTGTTTGCGTATGGTTGACATACTTGGTCTTATAGGTACACATTGAGGCCTTATGAGGTACACCCATCTAACAGGTGATCATAGGAGTCTCACTGTAGGTCGCTTACCTGAGTAGGGATCATTTATTATGTATAATTCCAAAATCTGCTAGGTTCTTCCTCCCTTTCACTTTCTAGGTGTATTAGGGTTCACTCGAGCCAAAACTTCGTCACCCCATTTATGAATAACAATCCGTATAATAGAATGCAAGTAATGCACGGTTTAGGCAACAATGGCAAGAAAGGGGAACCGTAGGTATTCTTACGCAATGTTTAATGAAATCCTACCACTAGCATTTAGTTTTTCAAGCATGCATGCGAAAATATCTCCTAATTTCACTCAGGCAATTCAAAATTCACAATAGCAAGGGACCATTTAGTAGGATTATCGATCATAGCAACTAATTTCCCATCATTCCTTTCCTAGCCCATTATGAAGGATTTCTATCGTCGTACACAACTTAGCACATACACATTTGCAAGGAACATTTGACACACATAAGGCCTGTATTTGTGAATCTAAACTCCCTTATCATCACTAACGGAAAGCTAATCCTTCGGTGTAAGATAAACTTGGCTCGACAGTCAAAACGGCATTAACCTCTCAAAATCTGGAGTTTCAAAGGATGAAAAATAGCTTAACTATTTCGAATCTCTTTGTCTTTAATAAAAGGATGATTAACTGCTTCTAGCTTTCTCTCTACCAACTTTCAAGTACGTCCGCTCACACCATTATGGGGCCCGAGGAGCAAATCGTACTTCAGGGGCAAAGATGAGCTTAGAAAAAGATTTTCAATCACTCGAGTTTAAATCAACGTGCTTAAACCATTGATTGTCTTATTAGACCACACGAAGAAAACATTTTCCATTCAAAACATCACTTAGCTAACACAAGAACACGGAAATGAATTGGGCTCACATCCTAACACATGGCTCAAATTTTATTCGATCGGCTTAATCGGATCGCATAAAAGTCAATCAATGAAGTTAATTAGCACATTAGGAACATATTATATTAATGAGCACCCACAATTTCACCTCGAGGTGGGGAGCTATTTGACTCCTATACTAACGCCCAACTCACCACTTTCACTAGGTCGACCTATTCGAGCCTTACACAAGTCGCAAATGGCCATACTATGAGGCACACTTATACACAAAGCAGGCATATGTCACATAACCACGAAGTGTTCCTAGGTAAATATATGAAATGCAAGACTCAGATCGCGGCCTATGGTCGCGGGACCTTTGCTCTGATACCATCAATGGTAACAACCCCAGCCCATATAGCCAGAAGCGTTATGTTTTCTTACTTCCTACCTAATTTTTGGGGTAAAATGGACGGAGTTTCCCATAAAAAATGACCGTTTCTAGGCTAAAAGCCTTACAATAAATCCTTGCAAATCAACAGAAGTGTAAAACATTTAGAAGAAGCTCAGCGGCTACACGCCGGAGTTCATAACTCAACGAGCAACTCGCTCGGAGTATACCAAATAGAATAGTTCATGAATAAAAGAAAAGTAAAAGATACAACTCAACGGTTCATATAACCAGGATACTGGGGTTTACATCCCAAAAACTAGCTGATTTCAATTAAAAAGACAACTGGCTAACAAGATGGTTGGCACACCTGGCCGTATAGATCGACTCACAAATAATATGCATTATATGAGTTAGAAAACTTAGTTTACAACAATTACAAACTAGGAATACGTTATATTACATTGTAAAACTCATGAACCTACTTCTACATGGCACACATAACTCTTTTTCAACCAAGGGTAAACTTCAACTCCACATAAGTGATTTGACTTTCACCTGTCGCAAAGAAAACCTGGGGAAAAATGGAAAAGAGTAGTGGGATGAGCAACCACACGCTCAGTGAGTGTCCCCCGACCCCCTTAAAACCAAAATCGTTGCAAGCAATAATATCTTTAATAGTCACATATCACTTATTCATACTTTACTATCATATTAGGCATTCACAAAATTCTTATGGAAATATCACTAACCATAAACTTCACTTTAACCACTCAAACACATTTCTAGGTCTCCAAATGACCAAACTTCTTTACTAACAGGCAGTCAAACACTTAAGCAAGCAACGAGGCTAAGCACAGAACTTTCTTTCGTAGATTATGTGATATAATTCATGATTTATGCTTTATCTATCTAATTTACTCATATGAGATGCTAAACATATGAAGCAGAGATTATGCCATGAACTTTCATTAGCTAAACATGCACATTCAAACTCATATGCTCGATGTATTACAAGGGTATGACCAAGCTGTACTTGGAATTTCATTTATACTGCACTTAGATTTCTTCTTCACATGAAGTGCATAAAATCTTTCTTTTCTTTTTCTAAAAACACTTTACTTAGCCTCTTTAGGCTCATATTCTTCATAAGATCTCTTTCATATTGGTCTCAAAATGACCCTTAAAAACTTTCTTTCTGAAATACTTAAAAAGGTGAAATGTCAATTGTTTTTCTTACTTATTAGAAAACTACTTCGGGTGTAAGATTATCATATAGTGCTAGTTGGGAGATATGTACACTCATTCCTAGTGAGATAAACTCACGCTAAGCTCTTACTCCGGGGATGGTAACTAACTTTTGGACCTTAATCCTCGTCAGGGTCTCTAGGGATTACTCCCTGGGCTAGGGATTCCCCCGTTCAAGCAGGTTCACTCCCATCTATTATCCCTAAGCACTTATCTTAGCCATGTAAATTGGTCATAACGACTAATAAGTTTGCTGTCTCGCACAGCAAAATCCTTTATCATACAACTCACGCATTTGTAAAACTCTTTAGGTATTCCCCCATTCAAGTGAGCTCACTTTCAAAACTGTATTCATTTAGTTGAAATAGGCCATCATGCACTAATAGTTATGGCTACTATCATTTCAAAACATGAAATCCTTCTTTTTTAAAACTCACCCTTATGCAAGTAATCAAACTTAATGATGTAGAAAGGGTAGGGGTGCACATGTACACATTCAAATGCTTCATAATTCAACTTAGCAACATGAGCCCCACATGGCCTAGCAATCCACATGACTGTGGTAATCACAACCTAGACTCCCTCTCACATAGCAACCGACCACAGGACCTTGAACCACTCATAGTTCTATCTCAAACCGTCCAACTACCATCTTAGTTTCAACTTCACAATTTAGTATTCTAATCATTATGATATACTGAAAAGCAATATGTAAACTTGCATAACTTACCAATACTTAACTTACCAAACAAGCAAATAACAATTAATAGTGCACTGCAACCAATGGTTGTAACCATATATATATATATATATATATATATATATATATATATATATATATATATATATATATATCTATATATAATATATATATATATATATGTATTATGTATATATATATATATATATAATATATATATATATATATATATATACATATATATATATATATACATCTATATATATATATACTATATATATATACATATTATTATATATATATATATATATATATATATATATATATATATATATATATATATACATATATATTATATCTATACATATATATATGTATATATATATATATATATATATGTATACATATATACATATATATATATATATATGTATACATATCTAATATATATATATCTATATTATTATATATATATATATATATATGTATATGTATATATAGACATTCATACGAGATTAACTTGAAACGAACGCCTAGTAAGCTGAATCAAACAAAGTATGAAACATGATTACATTCATGTATTGCGGTTAAGGGGTAAACATGCTCATTTCGTCATTCGAATGTTGTTTCCAAAGCTGCTTCACAAGCATAATTCAACTAAATAGACAAGTATCGATTTGAGGCATTCATTCATTATTTCGAAGTTACATTTCAAGCCTAATTACGTCATTTAAGCATATTGCGATTCAAGGCGTTCGTTTGTTACGTCAAAGATACTATTCAAGTCTAACTAAGCTACTTACGCATAATACAATTCAAGACGTTCGTTTGTTACATTGAAGTCACTATTCAAGTCTAATTAAGCCACTTAAGTATAGTATGATTCAAGACGTTCATTTATTACATTGAAATCACCATTCAAGCTAAATTTTCAGGCACGTATCAACTGAGTATACTTGAATCGATTCTAAACATGCATTAACTCATTTCGAAGCTATTTTTCAAGCGTGAACTAACTAAACTAACATGTATCGATTCAAAGCCACTTTCGAGTATTAATCAACTAAACCAACATTTAATGATCCGAAGTCATTTTCAGGTATAAAATAACTAAACTTAACATGCATCGCAACTTAAAAGTTAAAACAATTTCGAAACTACTAATACTTAGGAGGCGATAAGCACCCACCTGGACTCCAAGCTAAAGGCTCGAATCCAAGGCTGCTGGCTCGACTCTAGGGCTCGAATAATTCTAATCCCCCGGCTCTTGCTCATTAACGCATGAACAGGCCCCATACCACGCCTAAACCGCGCATTTCGAACCCTAAATTTGCCCAAAAGCTCATCACAGACTTGAACTCATGGCGGGTGCCTGGGGCTACGAATTTACTTGCAATTTGTGGAGGAATCGAAGTAACTAAAAGCTAGATGGCATGGTTATGCTTCGACCCGTGTCTGGGCTTCAAACCGCTGCCCAAACCCACCAAAAACACGGTGGTTCTTCTCCGTTTTCAGTCAAATTTTGCACCAGAGGTTCGTTTGTTGGTGGGGAAGCTTAAATTAGGGGGATTTCGAGTTGGGTTGAGGCAAAATCGAGCGTTTTCGAGCTCCCTTGGCCGTGCACATGGTGGATAGCAGAAGAGGAAGAAGGAGATGCTGAGGGGAGAGAGAGAGGGATGTCGGAGTGGGGAGTGGCCGCGTGAAGGAGAAGGGAAAAAAAGGGTTCTGTGATTTTACTAATATGCCCCTCCCTCTTTCTTCCTTTCACTTTTGTTCCAAGCTGCTTAGGAATCGGTACCGCTAGCTTAGTTCGCATCCTAAACTTTGAATTCAATAATCGATAACTTGATCATTCATCGATTATTTGCCCCCAAATATATCTAGATTCGATTTAATAAACATCAAACTATACCTAAGATCAACAACCTAATCGTATTCAGCTTCCTAATAGATTTAGTACTCGTTAATAACCATTATTAATGCTTATTAAAAGTCACCGAAAGAGTTTCAAAAATAACAATATTAATAGCGACAGAAATATTCTTTTTAATAAAATTATTGCTCACATAAGCACATCAATAATAATTCAACTCGTATAGTTAATAAAAATACGAATTTTATAATGTAAAAAGCAAGACAGGCAGGTTAACTTAAAACAAAGAAGGCGGATCTTACACTCTTCTCCCCTTAAAAGAATTTCGTCCTCAAAATTCTAAATCTAAGTTCGGTCTTTCCTAGAATATACGCACACAACTAGAATCTACGCGGCAGGTATCCGAAAGGTTTTATTTTGCAGACACTACTTCTTTTAAATCGAAAGAAAATGGCTTATGGTATCCAGTCTCCTCCTCGCCAATCCTCTTCAAGCGTCTACTCACTCTATTCAGGCACCGAGGGCAAATCGCATTGAAGAGGGGCAAATGAGTTGGCATGGAAACCATATTGAGTTTGTTTTAAAATCGAACATAGGTTTTCGATTATCTAGACTGAGTTCGGATGGCTAGCAACAACTCTATCTGTATACACTTATAAGTGGGCATCTAAAGGCATGAAATCGGGACGATAATATCTCAAGGTTATATACTAGTTGTCTCATTCTAAAACATGAATTCAGTCACTTTTGGGATCACGATGATTATCATGGAGACTCTAACGACACATAAAGAATAATAAGAGCGTCACATAGCACCACAAAGCATTACGCGAGCATAATAGCATCGCATAGAATTAGCATTTCAGCATTCTCAGGTCTACGAATTGGAAGTAACATGCAACCGGCTAATATACATTTAGCAAGCAACTTTATAAAATGAACGCATATATGACTAGCATTTCTATGTTTTTACATCAATCATGAATAACTTTTAAACATTTCATTCATGGCAACTTAGATAGGGCATGCTAAAGTTGTATGAAGGGGTTAACTTAATCAGGTTTGTTCTAAAACATGAAGATATTAGGTCAATCTAAGTTTAAATCATTTACTAGAGGTTACCACATCACACTAAGATAGCAGAGATAGTAATTGCGCCATATTGGTAATGGAAGAACTTGAAGTAGCATTCAAATTCACATTGACATCACATAGGGTTTACAACAGAGCACTGAAAATCTGGAATCACGATTAACATGAACTAGCATACTCATGTTGACAAGAACAACTTGGAGAAGGAAATGCTGAGGTAGGAATGTATGTCGATGATTTCGATGGTGGGGAGTTTCTCCCTAGGGTTCTTACTTGGGGCTGATCGTCTCTGAAGTCATAGATTCATACAAATGAATGGTTATGCTCCTAGATGAGTCCCGAGTCTGTGGCTTATGGGTCTACATGCTTCCGCTGCGCTACTCTGATCAAACATACAAAGGCAAGAATGTGCAAATGCAGGTTTCTAAGGTCGTCTCATCATGCTTCAATATGTGTGTATGCAGTTATTCAGCTATTATGTAGAATCATGGAATTCACGGAATGCAAGCAACAACTCAGTGGTTATGCCATGTCATGAATTACCAAACTTAGATAATTTGAATAATCAAGTCACATACCAATCCGACTCAAGTCCAGCTCATTCACTAGCATACAAAATTGAAGCATTTCAAAACTGAGTTACTTAACCAGGGGGTTTTCATTTTATAGCAAGGTAATAGAGACATCACACAGCATCACTTGGCATCATAAGAAATCCTTAAGACATGCAGACTCATGGGGTCGTCACATAGAAAGAACACCTAGAATTACATATACACGTATAATGCCCCTTTGCAACCTGTGGTCAATGGCTTGCCCTAAACACCGTCTAATTTAGGAAGGATTGGTGTCCAGCTGCTAGGGTTATTTGCGTATGGTTGACATTACTAGTCTTATAGGTACGCGTTGAGGTCTTATGAGGTACACCCATTCCACAGGTGATCATAGGAGTCTCACTGTAGGTCGCTTACCTTAGTAGGGATCATTTACAATGTACAATTCCGAAGTCTGCTAGGTTCTTCCTCTCTTTCACTTTCTAGGTGTATTAGGATTCGTTCGAGCCAAAACATCACCGCCCCATTGACAAATAACAATTCGTATAATAGAATGCAAGTAATGCACGGTTTAGGCAACAATGGCAAGAAAGGGGAATAATAGGTATTCTTACGCAATGTTTAATGAAATCCTACCACTAGCATTTAGTTTTTTAAGCATGCATGTGAAAATATCTCCTAATTTCTCCCTGGCAATTCAAAATTCACAACAGTAAGGTACCATTTAGTAGGATCATCAATCATAGCACTAATTTCCCATCATTCCTTACCTAGCCCATTACGAAGGATTTCTATCATCGTACACATCTTATCATATACATATTTACAAGCAACATTTGACACACATAAAGGCGCGTATTTGTGAATCTAAACTGCCTTATCATTAATAACGGAAAGCTAATCCTTCGGTGTAAGATAAGCTTGGCTCGACAGTCAAAACGACATTAACCTCTCAAGATCCGGAGTTTCAAAGGATGAAAAATAGCTTAACTATTTCGAATCTTTTTGTCTTTAATAAAAGGATGATTAATTGCTTCTAGCTTTCTCTCTACCAACCTTCGAGTACGTCCGCTCACACCATTATGGGGCCTGAGGAGCAAATCATACTTCAGGGGCAAAGACGAGCCTAGAAAAAGATTTTCAATCGCTCGAGTCTAAATCAACGTGCTTAAACTATTGATTGTCCTATTAGACCGCACGAAGAAAACATTTACTATTCAAAACATCACTTAGCTAACACAAGAGCGAAAATGAATTGGGCTCACATCCTAACACATGGCTCAAATTTTATTCGATCGGCTTAGCCGGATCGCATAAAAGTCAATCAATGAAGTTAACTAGCACATTAGGAACATATTGTATCAATGAGCACCCACAATTTCACCTCGAGGTGGGGAGCTATTTGACTCCTATGCTAACACCCAACTCACCACTTTCACTAAATCGACCTACTCGAGCCTCACACAAGTCGCAAATGGCCATACCATAAGGCACACTTGCACACAAAGCAGGCATATGTCACATAACCACGAAGTGTTCCTAGGTGAATATATGAGATGCAAGAGTCAAGTCGCGGCCTATGGCCGCAGGACCTTTACTCTGATACCATCAATGGTAACACCCCTAGCCCATACAGTTAGGAGCGTTACGTTTTCTTACTTACTACCTAATTTCTATGGCAAAACGGACAGAGTTTCTCATAAACAGTGACCATTTCTAGGCTAAAAGCCTTACAATAAATCCCTGCAAACCAACAGAAGCGTAAAACATTTAAAAAAAGATCAGCGGCTATACGCCAGAGTTCATAACTCAACGAGCAACTCGCTCGGAGTATACCAAACAGAATAGTTCATGAATATAGGAAAAGTAAAAGATATAACTCCACGGTTTACATAACCGGAGTACTGGGGTTTACATCCCAAAAACTAGCTGATTTCAACTGAAAAGACAACTGGCTAATAAGATGGTTAGCACAAATGGCCGTATAGATCAACTTACAAACAATATACATTATATGAGCTAGAAAACTTAGTTTACAACAATTACAAACTGGGAATACGTTATATTACATCGTTAAATGCGTGAATCTACTTTTACATGACACACATAACTCTTTTTCAACCAAGGGTAAACTTCAACTCTGCATAAGTGGCTTGACTTTCACCTATCACAAAGAAAACCTGGGGAAAAATGGGAAAGAGTAGTGGGATGAACAGCCACATGCTCAGTGAGTGTCCCCCGACCCCCTTAAAACCAAAATCATTGCAGGCTAATAATATCTATAATGGTCACATATCACGTATTCATACTTTACTATCATATTAGGCATTCACGAAATTCTTATGGAAATATCACTAACCATAAACTTCACTTTAATCACTCAAATACATTTCTAAGTCTCCAAATGACCAAACGTCTTTACTAATAGGCAGTCAAACACTTAAGCAAGCAACGAGGCTAAGCACAGAACTTTCTTTCATAGATTATGCGATATAATTCGTGATTTATGCTTTATCTATCGAATTTACTCATATGAGATGCTAAACATATGAAGCAGAGATTATGCCACGAACTTTCATTAGCTAAACATGCACATTCAAACTCATATGCTCGATGCATTATAAGGGTATGAACAAGCTGTACTTGGAATTTCATTTATACTGCACTTAGATTCCTATTCACATGATGTGCATGAAATCTTCCTTTTCTTTTTCTGAAAACACTTTACTTAGCCTCTTTAGGCTCATATTCTTCATAGGATCGCTTTTATATTGGTCTCATAATGACCCTTGAAACTTTCTTTCTGAAATACTTAAAAAGGCGAAATGTCGACTGCTTTGCTTACTTATTAGGAAACTACTCTAGGTATAAGATCATCACAAAGTGCTGGTTGGGAGAGATCTACACTCAATCCCAGTGAGATTAACTCACACTAAGCTCTTACTCTTGGGATGGTAACTAACTTTTGGACCTTAATCCTCGTCAGGGTCTCTAAGGATTACTCCCTGAGCTAGGGATTCCCCCGTTCAAGTAGGTTCACTCCCATCTATTATCCCTAAGCACTTATCTTAGCCATTTAAATTGGTCATAACGACTAATAAGTTTGCTGCCTCTCACACCGAAATCCTTCATCATACAACTCACGCATTTGTAAAACTCTTTAGGTATTCCCCCATTCAAGCGAGTTCACTCCCAAAATTATATTCATTTAGTTAAAATAGGCCATCATGCACTAATAATAATTATGGCTACTATCATTTCAAAACATGAAATCTTTCTTTTTTAAAACTCACCCTTATGCAAGTAATCAAACTTAATGACATAGAAAGGGTAGGGGTGAACATGTACATATTCAAACATTTCATAATTCAACTTAGCAATATGAGCCACACATGACCTTGCAATTCACACGATTGCGGTAATCACAACCCAGACTCCCTCCTTACATAGCAACCGACCACAGGACCTCGAACCACTCATAGTTCTGTCTCAAACCGTCCAACTACCATCTTGGTTTCAACTTCACAATTTAGTATTCTAATCATTATGATATACTGAAAAGCAATATGTAAACTTATGTAACTTACCAATACTTAACTTACCGAACAAGCAAACAACAATTAGTAGTGTGCTACAACCAATGGTTATAACCATACATACATATATATATATATATATATATATATATATATATATATATATATATATAATATATATATATATATATATATAATATATATATATATATATATATATAGACATTCATATGACATTAACTTGAAACGAACGCTTAGTAAGCTGAATCAAACTAACTAAGCATGAAATATGATTATATTCATGTATTGCAGTTAAGGGGCGAACATGCTCATTTCGTTATTTGAATGTTGTTTCCAAAGCTACTTCACAAGTATAATTCAACTAAATAAACAAGTATCGATTCGAGGTGTTCATTCATTGTTTCGAAGTTACATTTCAAACCTAATTAAGCCATTTAAGCATAATACAATTCAAGGCATTCGTTTATTACATCAAAGTTACTATTTAAGTCCAATTAAGTCACTTAGGCGTAATACAATTCAAGACGTTCGTTTATTACATCGAAGTCACTATTCAAGTCTAATTAGGCCACTTAAGCATAATACGATTCAAGTCGTTCGTTTATTACATCGAAGTCACCATTTAAGTCAAATTTTCAGGCATGTATCAACTAAGTATACTTGAATCGGTTCTAAACATGCATAACTCATTTCGAAGCTATTTTTCAAGCGCGAACTAACTAAACTAACATGTATCGATTCAAAGGCTCTTTCGAGTATTAATTAACTAAACTAACATTTAACGATCTGAAGTCAATTTAGGTATAAACTAACTAAGCTTAACATGCATCGCAACTTAAAGGTTAAAACAATTTTGAAACTGCTAATATTTAGGAGGCGAGAAATACCCACCTAGACTTCAAGCTAAAGGCTTGAATTCAAGGCTGCTGGCTCGACTCTAGGGGTGGAACAATTCCAATCCCCCGACTCTTGCTCATTAACGCACGAACAGGCCCCATACCACGCCTAAACCGTGCATTTCGAACCCTAAATTCGCCCAAAAGCTCGCTCACATACTTGAACTCGTAGCGGGTGCTTAGGGCTATGAATTTACTCGCAATTTGTGGAGGAATTGAAGTAACTAAAAGCTAAATGGCATGGTTATGCTTCGCCATCCAAACCCGCTAAAAACGTAGTGGTTCTTCTCCGTTTTCACTCAAATTTTGCACCAAAGGTTCGTTTGTTGGTGGGGAAGCTTGAATTAGGGGGATTTCGAGTTAGGTTGTGGCACAATTGAGGGTTTTCGAGCTCCCTTGGCCGTGCGCATGGTGGATAGCAGAGGAGGAAGAAGGAGATGCTGAGGAGAGAGAGAGAAAGGAATGTCGGGGTGGGGAGTGGCCGCGTGAAGGAGAAGGGAAAAAAAAGGGTTCCATGATTTTATTAATATGCCCCTCCCTCTTTCTTCCTTTTATTTTTGTTCCAAGCTGCTTAGGAATCGGTACCGCTAGCTTAGTTCGCGTCCTAAACTCTAAATTCAATAATCAATAACTTGACCATTCATCGATTATTCGTGCCCAAATATATCTAGATTTGATTTAATAAACATCAAATTATATCTAAGGTCAACAACCTAATCGTATTTGGGTTCCTAATCGATTTAGTACTCGTTAATAACCATTATTAACACTTACTAAAAGTCACCGAAAGAGTTTCAAAAATAATAATATTAATAGCGACAGAAATATTTTTTTTAATAAAATTATCGCTCACATAAGCACATCAATAATAATTTAACTCGTGTAGTTAATAAAAATACGAATTTTATAACGTCAAAAGTAAGACAGGTAGGTTAACTTAAAACAAAGAAGGCGGGTCTGGCAGGACGCCCTTTTAATTAGTCAATTTCCATTAAAGTTACGAATTATGGAAGTAAATATTGATTACTAACTGCATTTATCTATAAATGTATTTCTTAAGCAGAAAGGGGGCCTAGTCTATCGTTTCCCACTGTGCATAAGTGTTATCAAGTGAGATTGTATTTTAAAAACTTCAGGTACGTTCGTTACCTATATCTTTAGAAACCAGAATGTCCGAATCAAAATTATAATATTTTGGTACGTACATCAATAAATTAGTTTAATCGGTGAATCAGGTCAGATTCTCCGATCGGTCTAACAGGTGCATACCTATCTACAGATCGTGTTGATTCTCAGAGGTTTACTACCAGATAATAACTAATAATGCAGTTTTTCATTCATCTGATTCCCGGTTTTAAATTAAAATAAATTGTAAAGTGGGCACAATCAATATTTCAATGACCATTTAACAACACAGGAATGCATGTACTGAGTTTTAGCTCACATTTCCAAATGTTTGCTATGTTTTATTTTAGGCAAGTGCTTAGTGAACCGCCCTCATGCTAGCAAACCTGCAGATGATGATAAGTGAGCAAGGGACCCTGGTGGGGTTAGTAATGATGCACTGTACTTATCTTTTTGGAGATATATTTTGAGTTACCTTGTGGTAGGAACTGTAAAAACAATGGTGGTTTATCTACTATAATTTATAAACCATATGTTTGTTTTCATCTACACTTGCATGGTTTTGGATGGTGTTGAACGTTTATGGGCTTGAATTATATTATGCTCAACTATAATATCTCTAGTGCAATTACTTTAAGCCATGTGCTCATCGAGATGACGGTAACACCCCCATCATCGAATTTATTAGTCCTAATTCAAAGATTTATTAAGAAGAATACAAACAGTAAAACATGTGCATTTTAGGGCATTACAGATATGGACAATATGTAGGACCGTAGATCGAATCGAATACACACGGTCCGGTCTGGTCTAGTCCACACTGGCTTTCGAATCGACCTCAGTCTGAACCGAATAATGAACAGTCCTACATATATATATATATATATATATATATATATATATGTGTGTGTGTGTGTGTGTATATATATATATATATATATTATATATATATATATATATATATATATACATATATATATATATATATATATATATATATATATATATATAATATATATATATATATACACATATACATATATATATATCACACACATATATATATATATATATATATATATATATATATATATATATATATATATATATATATATATATATATATATATATATATGTATATATATATGTATATGTATATGTATATCTATATGTATATGTATATATGTATATGTATATGTATGTGTATGTGTATATATGTGTATATATATATGTGTGTATATATATATATATATATATATATATATATATATATAGTTTTCTTTAATGTGCTTCTCTTACCTTTATTGTGTATATATTTTGTCACTGGACTTTAGTATTTATTGTCGGTCTCTTTATAGGCATTGATGCTCACAAAGATAAGGCCACCTAAATTTGGGGCTAAATTTGGAGTTGTTGCTGAAACCTCTTCGCAACGGGCTAATCTTTCAATGTCACTTTATACCTATCAACATAGCCTGTAAATATTAATGGCCAACAATTCATTCGTTTGTAGAAACGAGAGATGGTTACCATCTCCTCTAGTAGGGATCGGAACAACCTTCGAGTTTACTTGTTGCTTACACCCCCAATCAAGGTTTATAATTTATAACTAATTCAAAATAGTAATTTAACTAATAAAATATATTACTTAATCAAGTTGTGAAATTTAAGAATATTTTATGACAAGATAGATATTGTTACCTTTTAATAATTGTACATGAAAACTTGCACTATACAAAGTCAATGTCTAGATCGCTAATAGTTGAAGAAGATTATTTTCCTATTTACCTTCTAAGGAGAAGGAGATTCCACATCTGGCACAGGCCAACGCTAACGTTTGAATTCCACGAAAGAGGATTACTCAATTTCGAATTTCCGACTTGCATGCCGTATACAACGCGGAAGGTCGTCCAAGAAATTTTACGTCCACAGTCCGTAAATGTTGGTTAAATAACATAGACTACTGCTTTACATAGTGCAATTGAACAATGAAGATTGACAGAAAAGCTGTTCAAACGATGAACCTTGCACATGTACCTTGTTTTGCATGCAGCATGCAGGAAGACACATGGGCTTTACTTCTCATCTACGTGTCTCGGATGCGTTTGTTGCATGCATGGTATTTACTGTTCTCTAGTGGTTTCCTCGTTCTTCAAGAACTTGAATGTCGTCGTGCTGGTAAAGATAGGTGCAGTTTCCTTGGCCAATGAAAACCGCCTTCATCCGTATCCTCCTTTTTCCTCTTGTCATCGTTGACAAATTTTCGAGTTAAAAGATTTAATGTATAAACAATCCTTTCTCGAGTATTAGAGCATTTTCAACCGTAGTTTCATTTTCTGAAACTCAAATTTATCACATCATTAAAAGTTTCAAATTTTTAGAACTTGTATCTTATCACTTCTTCTATTTATGAAACTCCACTTTAAGTCATCCAATAAAAATATTTGTTATGGACTCACCTTATAACACACAACGTTTTTTTGTCATATAAATATCATATATTAATCCTTTAAAAAAAAAGCAAAAATATAATTAAAAACAAAAATTTGTTACCCGCGTGAAGTTCCACCGTTTGTGGCATTTGCCTGAGAATGCAATGGACATGCAACAGGTGACGTGATAGGGCCCGCGTTCTAGTTTTACTTCCCTATCTACAACTGCTCTTATGAAGATAAACCGATCATACCGTACCTTAGGCTAAAACCTTGCAAGAAACAATGGATAATGATGATAGTACAATTTTAAGCCAAGTAATAATAAGGTAATTTTTAGAATATAATTTTTTATTTAATTTAGAAATTATAATATCATGTGATAGCATAATATTTAGTAAAATTATAATAAATATCTTGTTATAAGTTGCCACTTATATTTTTTTATTTTATCACAATCTACTTATCATTTTGGTATATTAAATTAAATACTAAAGAATAAATATCTTGTTATAAGACAATTCTTAGTGTTGTAATGACTTAAGACTATACCATCAAGTATTAATTTAAAAATATATAATATTTATGATTGAATAGTAAAAGAAATGTTGTAACTTATAAATTATATATAAAGTTTAGTGTTTACATATATGATTGTTCTAATTAAGATATCATTTTGTACCAGCCAATATAACCACGAGTATTAAAATTTTCCATTCATAATTAATTTTAATTACTAAAGGTTTAATGATTTTAAATTATGTAGTCCTTGGATCCCCCAAAAAAGCAAAAAATCTCCGTTAGTCCCTTTTAAAATGCCCCAAAATTATCCCTATTTTCCAAAAATGGAAGGGTAAAGTTTGTGAAAATTTTGCAAACTACTCTTGTTTTAAATCCAAAACACAATTGTAAAGGAAAATTTGAAATGACACTTTTGAATTCAAAAATCAGGGACATTATTAGTATTTTATTTTTCAAAGAGAATACTTGATTAATTTTTTTTAAAATATGTGAAAAATAAAAGTGGACATGTTTTGGAAGGAATTGAGTAATGCGCCAAGATTAAGGCAACACAAGTAAAATTATCCCCCACAACATATATCATTATGTATAAAAAATGGTACCATTTTTTGTGAGGATAATAATATATACTTATAGCGACCGCTATAAGTGTCTTGTGGACACTTTTTAACTAATTTAAATTTGAAGATTTAAAATCATCAAATTTTTAACAATTAATTAATTATAAATTATAAAATTTTAATATTAGTTGATTATGTCAGCCAATACAAAATGCCTTAATCACATTAATCATATTCATAAAACATATCATAAATGTAATTTTATAAATGTGGAAAATGAGAATAAAGAGATAATTACAATTTATACAAGTTATGAGTTGCAAACACCCTTTGACTATTCAATACAACTACATTTTTAATTTATTAAAGCAAAATAATTTAACACATTTTTAAAATACATGTATCATATATCCTCACATATTGGATTGATTCGAGTAGGGTGTCATTTAACATTTTCTCAACGTAACCAATGAATATTTACACTTAAGCATATTAATTATTGAAAATTTGATGACTTTAAATTATAAATATATTAATTTATGATAAGACTTTTAAGAATGTGTTGCAATAAGTCACACCACCACTCTTTATTAAATAATTTTTAAATCATACAAAACGCTCAAAAGATATATCCGGAATATTTTTTTTAAGCAAAATGGTAAATGTTTTACTACAAAACACTTTATAAGTGTCTTGTTTTGACTTAAAAATTATTTTATTATGTTTTTAAATTGAAAAAGTGGTAGAATTGAATAGTCGAAACTTATTACAACGTATAAATTATATAAAATCATTCATTCATAATTTATCACATTTCTAAAACACGCGTATCATATGTACTGAGAAGCAGGGTTAATACAAATAGGATATTATTCAATATTTTATCGGCATAGCCGACGAATATTGAAGATTAGCAATTCATAACTAAGTATAATCATTGAAAAAATTGTAATTTTAAATCATAAAACATATCAATTTATGATGAAGTAAGATATTTATGAGTGTCTTCTCACAAAACATATATCACTACCTTTTTTAAAGTTTTGAATTCTCCTCCTTTCTCCAGGTATTAAACATGCTACGGCACTAGTGCTCTGACGCCCACGTTAGACGTTATGCTTTTCCTCCCCAACTGATAACCCCTTCGGGTCTCTTTCATTGTCGCTCCGTCTCTCCCTCTCCCTCTCTCCCTCTGTGTCTTTGTCTCTCCCATTTCATCTCAAGGAAGGAAGAGAAAAATGACCACGAATTTCCACCGTTTCCACGAGTCATGGACCGACCAGCTCCAGCGACTCACCGCCGAACTTGCCAAGAACTCGGCTCATCCCAAGTCCCCCGACGACCACCATCAGGCTCGTCGCCTAGTTGACAAGGTGGTGACTCACTACGAGGACTACTACAGCGCCAAGGCGGCAGCGGCCCAGTCGGACGTCCTGGCTCTCTTCGCCGCTCCATGGGCCTCCTCCCTCGAACGGGCGCTCCACTGGGTCGCCGGCTTCCGCCCCACCACCATCTTCCACCTCATCTATACGGAGTCCAGCGTCCGGTTCGAGTCTCGGGTCATCGAGATCCTCCGGGGTCAGCGCACCGGCGACCTCGGTGAGCTGACCCCACACCAGCTGGGCCGAGTCAGCGAGCTCCAGTGCCAGACGGTGAAGGAGGAGAACGAGATCGGTGACGAGCTTGGAGCATGGCAGGAGGCAGTTGCCCGGGCTGAGCCTGGGTGGGCCGGGATGTGCGGAAGCGGGCCTAACGGCCTTGACAACCTACTTGACCGACTGGTCCGAGTGGTCACTAAGGCAGACGAGCTTCGGATTCAGACCCTACGACGGGTGGTGGAGCTGCTCACACCACAGCAGGCCATTGAATTCCTCGTTGCCGCGGCTGAGTTGCAGTTCGGTATCAGAGGGTGGGGATCACATCATGATCGGCTGCGGGCAGTTTCCGGAGGATTTTGATGGAAACATGGTTTGTTGGCTGGTAACGTATATGCTATACACAGATTGTCTGGTGTTGTTACATGCAACTTTTGTGTTTTGGTGGAGTACGTACTATGCTGGTCTGGATGATTACTTGCCCACAAACTTTGTGATGCAATGTGATCGGTGAATTTAAACCCAAGGAACTCAAATTTTGTCTTTTTGTCTTATTAGGTAGCTTAGGTTGGTTTCATGCTTCATGTAAATTAAATTGGTTGCTTAAATGCCAAGAAGTTTGTAATTGGTTGCTTAAAATGTCAAAGAGTTTGGTCTATAGGTTTTTCGTGAACTTTGAAGAAATGTGAGCTAATTTTTCCAATGGAATTTCTTTTTTCTTTTTTGGTTGTCGAATCGATTTTGGGTGCTTTGACATTTGTTGGTGTATGAAAGTGGGGTTTGTCTTATTTTTATAAAATTGAACGGGTTGATGAGTACGTATATAAGCTTGTAAATTATTCTACCTATTATCAATAGATTTTTAATCGGAACTTTATTTGAGTTTATATAAATAACTATTTGTTCATAGTAATTTATACAAAAAAATTAATATAATATTAGAGTGGGTGGTTTGGTTTTGTCATGTGCACCCCATATTAGTGGTGTGTTGGAGTATGAAGGTGGGGTTGTAATACATTCATAAAATTGAATGGTTTGAATATATGTATAAATCTATGAGTTACTTTATATATAGCCAATTAATTTTGGATTGACCCTAATTTGAGTTTATTCATGACTATTTGTTTATAGTTCAATTTATGTAAAAAAATTAACAACAGGAGTGATTTTTCTTTTAGCAATGTTTAGGTTTGAAGGTAATTCGCGTAGGAGGGTTTGAAAATCCAACCGCTTTACACCACAATAAATCACGGCAAAGGGTGAAAGGCGTGGCATTTCAAGAGACTTAATAATGTAGTTTTTGTTAAACAAGACAATAAATCGCGGCAAATGGTGAAAGGCATGGCATTTCAAGAGACTTAATAATGTAGTTTTTGTTAAACAAGTTTGTAGCATTCTCTTGCACGGGTGATTTAAATTTTAAAATATACATTAGATATAATTAGTCATTAAAAATATTGATAGCTTAAATAATTAATTTGTGGTTACTATATAAATAGTAAAAAATCATGCTTGTCATAATCATCTATTTTAATAGCAAAATTAATATATCTCATCCCTTAAAAGCACATCATGAGCATATTAGGGTAAGTATTTGAATATAGGAGATGTTGCAAATTTTTAAAAAATACATAATGTATAGCAATGATAAAATGATAAAATTATCCAATAAAGACATGAATTTAAGAAATGTCATAGAGATAATTAAATATATTGACGGAGATCCCTCAAGGAATAATGTTTGAGGCATTCAAATAAGTTTAGATAAGAAGGCCTTTATTTTGCTAAGGAACACAAACAGTAGGTTTTGGGTTCAAATCAGAATACAAGTTCAGTTTTGTATCCTTTATTACTTATGACTTCTATGAGATTTAAGTTCAACATTTTGCCATGAGTTTAAAGTTTAGGAAGTCAACTTTCTAATAAAGCAAGTTCTAAGTCATTTGGACGTTGTTTGCTTGTCAAATTAGCTCTCAAATTGAGACTGTCCAAACTACCCGGTTGAGCCAGATTGTACCCGATTTAGTTTTTATTATTTTCTAGACTAAACAACATCCAAATTGTGTAATTTTTTTAGTTAGTTTAGGATGTCAGGAATCCAAGTGTGTCAAGAAAGATCCAAGACAAGCAAGTCAAGCCATCTAATTCAGCCCATTTTGACAAGCTGCCCGGTTAGAGCCCAAGAATGCACGGTTGGATTAATCACGTTGATTAAGCCTCCTAATGATGTGCAAATCCAGATTTCTCACATGGGGGAATTATAGACATCATTTCTCCCCATGGATGGAACCTAAGATTAGTCATCAAAATGAGGTGGCCCAAAGAGAACCAAAAACTGGTCAACACAGCACTCTCACAGCCGGTTGCTTAACCTAGAGGGTTTACCCTCTTAGGTGGGTTTCCTCCACCAACCTTTGAGCTTACTTGGCTGCCAAATAATGCCTAGTCCCTATATGACTCATTCATAGAGAGAGTGACACATAGGCTAAGGAGAATGAGCCACTTTGCAAGCCAGAATTCGAACACCATGGCATGAGGTGGCGCATATGCACAAGCCTTGTTCTTTTGAAGTGCAGTCATGGGTGATCAGCCAAGGATCATCAAGGAAGAAACTTAGATAATTATTTTCCTAATTATTAAGCATTTTGTTCATGTATAGCATAGTTTAGAAGCAAGCAAACTATGTAATCTAGTTAAGGAAGTGTACATAGTGAGTTTTCTAATCATTAAGTAACCTCCTAAAGGTTGCCTAGTAAAGAAGCAAAAGGGGCTTAGGCGTGCTTGTAAATAGCCTAGCCATTCATTTTGTAAATCAGCAATGAATATTTGAAATCTGAAGTTGAGTTTGAAACTCCTCAGTGTTGTTACCTTGAATTCTCTATTTGCTTATCTCTAACTAGGCCGGTTAGAGTAGTGATCAAGTGAGTCTTAAGCCTTGATTAGGTGGTGATATCTATATCCTAACCAAATATCAAGGGCCCTAAAACAGTTCTTAGTGGTGAAATCTGTATCTAAGAATCATTTCAGTTCTATCAATCTTTCAATTTTCAGTTTTTTGATTCCTTTTCCAAGTCACGCCATTTCCATTCTCACGCCACCTTCTCCTTTCTTTTGTCTTTGTTTTTGAGCTTTCCTTTCATTTCCCTTCCTTCCCAACATGATACATCATATTTGGTATCATAGCATCATCTCATCCTTGGCCTGAAATCAAACCCCACTTTCTTACCCTTTCTTATCACACTACAAAAAAACCCAAAAACAAAAGTCAGCCTGCAAAGTTTAGAATGCCATGTATCAAAAGAGGTTAATTAAGTTGAAACATGAAGCTGATTTCGTTGGTGTCAAGATTAACTTTGTTGGCCTCTAGATTGACTTTGTTGGCCTCCATATACAACAATTTACAAATGATCTATTATCTCTCAAACTTGATATGAAAAAGGAAGTTAGGCAGCCCTTGTCCTCTAATGAAGGATGCAAGGAATACCACAAGGTGAATTGGGACCTACCTCCAAAATTTGATGAGTATAAAGATGAACAAGAAGAGCACCAAGAAGAAATTAAGATGAAAACTAATGAAGGTGAGATGCACCAAGAAGAAATTGAGGATGAAAGTGGTTTACAAGGAGATGAAGATGCACCAAAAAGGAACATCTTCTACTCTAGGTGTATGATTCAGAATAAGGTACCTTTGTTCCCCTTTGAACTCTACAAAAACAAGCCACAAAACAGCCATGACCATTTGAACCCTTTTCTTACTTGTCAAGAGCCATTACTCAAAACCCCTTTAAGATCAAAAAAAGAATGTGTTCTTGCTGTTCAAGAAGAGTACGAAGTCTTTAAGATCAAATAGGGCTTGTTTGAGTGGTTAGTTATATTTCAGCCTGGCTGGGCTAAGTTCACGCTTGGGTCGTGATTATCTAGCAAATTTAAGGGCAAATTCTCTTTAACAAGGTGAGGATGATGGAGATCTCTCAACGAAGAATGTTGAAGGCATCCAAATAAGCTTAGATAAATCACATTCAGTGGCCAAAGTCCAAGAAAAGGCCTTTATTTTGCTAAGGAACACAAACAACAGGTTTCGAGTCGAAATCATAATACAAGCCAAGTTTTGTATCCTTTATTACTTCGACTTCCAAGAGATTTAAGTTCAACATTTTGCCATGACTTTAAATTTTATGAAGTCAGATTTCCAATAAAGAAAGTTCCAAGTCGTTTGGAGGTCGTTCGGCCATCCAAATTAGCTCACAAATTTGGACTGTCCAAACTGCCCAGTTGAGCCAGATTGTACCTAGTTTTATTTTTATTATTTTCTAGACTAAACGACATCCAAATTTTGTAATTCTTTTTTCATTAGTTATTCTAGGATGTCAGGAATCCAAGCATGTCAAGCAAGATCCAAGTTAAGCAAGTCAAACCATCCAGTTTAGCTCATTTTGACAAGCTACCCACTTAGGGCCCAAGAATGCACGGCTGGATTAATCACGTTGATTAAGCCTCCTAATGATGTGTAAATCTAGATTTCTCAAATGGGGGGGGGATTATAGATATCTTAAGGTTTCCCCCATGGAAGGAAATCTAAGATTAGTCATCAAAATGAGGTGGCCCAACGAGAACCAAATACCGATCCACACAGCACTCTCACAGCCAGTTGCTTAACCCAGAGGGTTTACCCTCTTAGGTGGGTTTCCTCCACCAACCTTTGTGCTTACTTGGCTGCCTAGCAATTCTTAGTCACTACATGACTCATTCATGCAGAGAGGGACACGTGGGTTTAGGAGCATGAGCCACTTTGCAAGCAAGAATTCGAACACCATGGCATGAGGTGGTGCATATGTACAAGCCTTGTTCTTTTGAGGTGGCAGCCATGGGTGACTTCCTTCCTAGGAAGGAAAACATGACTAATCAGCCAAGGATCATTCAGGAAGAAGCTTAGATAATTATTTTGCTAATTATTAAGCTTCTTGTTCATGTTTAACATAGTTTAGAAGCAAACTATGTAATCTAGTTAAGTAAGTATACTTGGAGAATTTCCTAATCATTAAGTAACCTCCTAAAAGTTACCTAGTGAAGAAGGAAAAGGGGCTCAGGCATTCTTATAAATAGCCTAGCCATTTATTTTGTAAATTAGTGATGAATATTTGAAATCTGAAGTTGAGTTTGAAACTCCTCAGTGTTGTTACCTTGAATTCTGTACTTGCTTATCTCTAACTAGGCTAGTTATAGTGGTGATCAAGTGAGTCTTAAGTTTTGATTAGGTGGTGATATCTGTATCCTAACCAAAGATCAAGGGCCATAAAACGGTTCTTAGTGGCAAAATCTGTATCTAAGAATCGTTTTAGTTCTATCAATTTTTCAATTTCCAATTTTCTGATTCCTTTTCTAAGTCATGCCATTTCTATTCTCTCGCCACCTTCTCCTTTCTTTTCTCTTTGTTTTTGAGCTTTCCTTTCATTTCCCTTCCTTCCCAGCGTGATACATCATATTTGCTATCAGAGCTAAGTCTCATCCTTGGCTTGAAAGCAAATCCCACTAGCTTACTATTTCCTATCATGCCATAAAAAATCCAAACATAAAAGTCAGCCCACAATGTTTAGAGTGCCATGTCTCAAAGGAAGTTAATCAAGTTGAAACATGAAGTTGATTCCCTTGGTGTCAAGATTGACTCCCTTGACCCCCAGATTGACTTCGTCGGCCTCCAGATACAACAATTTGCAAATGATCTACTCTCCCTCAAACTTGATACGTAAAAGGAAGTTAGGTAGCCCTTATTCTCTAATGAAGGACGCAAAGAGGACAACGAGGTGGATTGGGACCTACCTCCAAAATTTGATGCATATAAAGATAAACAAGAGGAGCACCAAGAAGAAATTGAGGTGAAAACTAAAGAAGGTGAGATGCACTAGGAAGAAATTGAGGCTGAAAGTGGTTTACACGGAGATGAAGATGTACTAAAAGGAACATCTTCTACTCTAGGTGTGTGGCTCAGAATAAGGTACCTTTGTTTCCCTTTGAGCTCTACAAAAACAAGCCATAAAACAGCCATGACCATTTGAACCCTTTCCTTACTTGTCAAGAATCATTACTCAAAACCCCTTTGAGATCAAAAAAAGAATGGGTTCTTGCTGTTCAAGAAGAGTATGAAGTCTTCAAGATCAAAAAGTGCTTGTTTGAGTGGTTAATTATATTTCAGCCTAGCCAGGTTAAGTTCCCACTTGGGCCGTGATTATCTAGGAATTTGAGGGCAAATTCTCTTCAACAAGAGGAGGGTGATGGAGATCTCTCAAGGAAGAATGTTTAAGGCATTCAAATAAGTTTAGATAAATCACATTCAGTGGCCAAAGTCCAAGGAAAGCCCTTTATTTTGCTAAGGAACACAAACAGCAGGTTCCGAGTTCAAATCAGAATACAAGCCTGGTTTTGTACCCTTTATTACTTCGACTTCCAAGAGATTTAAGTTCAATGTTTTGCCATGATTTAAAGTTTAGGAAGTTAGATTTCCAATAAAGAAAGTTCCAAGTCATTTGGATGTCGTTTGCCCTTCCAGATTAGCTCTCAAATCCGAACTATCCAAACTGCTCGATTGAGCCACATTATACCCAGTATTTTTTTTATTATTTTCTATACTAAACGACATCCAAATTGTCAAATTATTTTCTTGTTAGTTAGTTTAGGATGTCAACAATCCAAGGATGTCAAGCAAGATGCAAGCCAAGCAAGCCAAGCCATCCAGTTCAGCCCATTTTGACAAGATACCGGTTAGAGCCCAAGAATGCACGGTTGGATTAATCATGTTGATTAAGCCTCCTAATGATGTGCAAATCTAGTTTTCTCAAATGGGGGGAATTATAGACATTTTAGATTTCCCACCATGGAAGGAAACCTAAGATTATGAATCAAAATGGGTTGGCCCAAAGCAAACCAAATACCGATCCACATGGCACTCGCACAACCAATTGCTTAACCTAGAGGGTTTACCCTCTGAGGTGGGTTTCCTCCATCGAACTTTGTGCTTACTTGGCTGCTTAGTAATGCTTAGTCACTATATGACTCATTCATGGAGAGAGTGACACATAGGTTGAGGAGAATGAGCCGCTTTGCAAGCAAGAATTCGAACACCATGGCATGAGGTGGCGCATATGTACAAGCATTGTTCTTTGAGGTGGTAGCCGTGGGTGACTTCCTTCCTAGGGAGGAAAACATGACTAATCAGCCAGGGATTATGAAGGAAGATCTTAGATAATCATTTTGCTAATTATTAAGCTTTTTGTTCATGTTTAGCATAGTTTAGAAGCAAACTATGTAATCTGGTTAAGTATACTTAGTGACTTTCCTAATCATTAAATAACCTCCTGAAGGTTACCTAGTAAAGAAGGAGAAGGGGCTTAGGCGTGCTTATAAATAGCCTAGCCATTCATTTTGTAAATCAGTGAAGAATATTTAAAATCTGAAATTGAGTTTGAAACTCCTTAATGTTGTTACCTTGAATTCTCCACTTGCTTATCTCTAACTAGGCCGGTTAGAGTGGCGATCAAGTGAGTCCTAAGCCTTGATTAGGTGTTGATATTTGTATCCTAACCAAAGATCAATGGCTCTAAAATGATTTTTAGTGCTGAAATCTCTATCTAAGAATCGTTTCAGTTCTATCAATTTTTCAATTTTCAGTTTTCTTATTCCTATTCCAAGTCACGCCATTGCCATTCTCACGCCACCTTCTCCTTTCTTTTCTCTTTGTTTTTTGAGCTTTCCTTTCATTTCCTTTCCTTCCTAGCGTGATACGTCATATATACATAGAACAAAATATTGAGATGAAGTAAAATTAAAACCAAAAGAAAAGTATAATAAGTGATACCCAAAAAGAATAAAACATTAAAGATTTAATTATAAAGTTAACTCTTATCTTTTTAAAATTTAAAACTATTTTTTCGTTATATCTTATTTTTAAAATTGAGAAAAGTCGATAAAACTATCATTAATATGACACAATATTAAGATGGAGTAAATTTAAAATTTAAAAAGCGCAATAACTGATACCCAAAACGAATAAACCGCTAAAGATTTTATTATAAAGTCAACTCTTATCTTCTTAAAATTTGAAACTATTTTTTCTTTATATCTTATTTTTAAAATTGAGAAAAGTCAATGAAACTATCATCAATACGATCCTAACTTTTTTAAATAAAAAAATATGATCCTATGCAAAGCTAGGGTTAGGGTGTGGGCCTCAAGGATTTAAGATTTATGGTTGGTCTGAAGACTTATACCTTGTAGGTTCAAGGGTATTGTTTTGGGTTTTGGGTTTGATTTAATATTAATATGTTTATCAATGTTCCAAAACTATTCCTTCTGACATATAGTTTAATACTTACGGTGTTAGAATATAAGATAAGCACTTGAACAATTAGTCTTCTGCAACATGGGGGATCAAAATTTATGCTCTGGAATTTCTGAAATCCTAATGTTGGAGGTTCCAAAATCCTTTTCTCTCTATATAATGCAATTCTATTGATTAATAATGCAAGTGCATACATTATATGTAATATTCATATAATATGTTTTAGTTATTTTTTATTCTAAAAGTTTATGAATAAGTACGATAGATAACTATTATTTTCACTTCAAAAAATAAAATATTGTAAAACTATCTCCTCTTCTTCTTTTTTTAGTAGGAAAACAATGTTATGTTATTGTCAAAAAAAAAAGAAACTATGAGCTGCATATTAAAAGTAAGTCATATCTTGCATTACAAATAATTAATCTTAATGTTTAAATATTAAAACTAATTAAAATCATCATTTAGAATATAAAAGTGAACTCCAAATAAATAAAACATATCTTCTAAGTTTTACTGTATATACTACTTATAAATTAACTTATTTTTTATTTTTAGGATTCACAGATAAGTTAAAAATGTAGTTAAATTTTTCTACCCTCCACAAAATAATTTAAATGTAGTTACTTATTCTTTTTAGGAATGAATTTCATATTCTCTTTCTAATATATGTATAAAAATTGATGTTAGCATTTTCAATGTTGAATATGGTTTGTTTTCTATAATTTTGTCTTAAAACAATAACCATTTCTAAAACTGTCAACATTTTTGTAGAATATTTGCAAAGCAACCTTCTATAATTACGAACTTTATAGAAGGATAGTAAATTCTTAAATGTTGATAAATGAAATTATGCAATTTAATTTATAGAAAGAGCAGAAACACAATTGCGGCATGGAATGGATGAAGAACACCTAAAAAAATATATCGATTAATAAAATACAATGAAAAGAATAACAAAGCTCAAAAGGAGTAATAACACACCCATTTAGTGGGCAAGGCTTACCAAAGAATAAATTCCCATGCGTTGGCCGTGGCAATGGATACAAAGATGGCCTAAAAATCCAAAAAGTACTAAACGAATCCAAGGAAGAAATGAAAAGCCCAAATTCACATAATTAAACAAAGAAAAAAAGATTTAAGATAAGAATCACAAACTGAAAGGATCAAACATTATAACACTAATATGCACGCATGATGAGCCTGCCAACAAGGTGATCAAAACAAAAGCAGAAAGGCTTGATTGGAGAGAGTATTAATAGAAATAGCAGTAATTAAGGGAAGAAAATATGACATCTAATATAGGGGAGTGGAGGCTTCCCCTGTATATCTCATATTTACAATTTAATACCACTTAGTGCCGATTAGTATATGACTTTCAGAGGAGAAGAGAATCGACAGTTGTGAAATGAGAAAAAATTCAATCGTTATTTTTTTTGGGGGATAGCAAGTTCAGTTTTTGATAGGAATATTTTTTTGTTCTTTTTGTTTTTCGGGATAGAAAGTTCAGTTTTTGATAGAATATGGTACATTTTAAATTAGAAATGTAAAAGTAATCTAACGGACAAAATCAAATTTGTATATTGCATCAACGGTTAAGAATTTCTATTGCTTGAGATTTTGGGATTGGAAGAAGGAAGTTCTCTCAACCCCCAAGATCTTCACAGATAAAACATATCCTTGCAAAAAAAGCCTTTCACCTTCGCAAACCTAAAAGCCTTTAGCTCTAGTCAAATCCATATCCTCGCGTAAAAATATTTGAACTATATATTTGTGAATATAGATGGCGAGAATTATGTACATGTTTATAATATACCTTGTTGGCAAAAACAAGTAAAGTAAACAAAAAAATACTAAAGAATGACAAAATTATTAAATTAAAAATAAAAATCCAAACACTAGGAATGATGATGTGGAAGGGGTGCTAGGATGATCAGCTCCATTACATTTAAAATACATATTTGGAAATAAATTTAACAAAGTATCAATGCCAAAGCCTCTTGTTATTTGGATTAGAAGTTCTGCAAGCTTTTCATCTCTCAGAATGAAACTTGGAACAATAATATGTCCTGAAAAAAATCGAATAACATATCCCGAAAAATCTTAGTGGAAAGAACTAAAATTAAACCCATTACATTGAACCAAAAACAAATAAAAGAAGAATCAACCATTATTTATCAAAAAAGCTATTTTCACTGACTAGAACTCCAATTCTCCATCAATCCATCAATAATCTCATATCATTAACTCCAGTGCACCACTAGTAATCATCAATCTTCTCCATCTTAACCCCATTCTACTGTACAATTTTCTTCATGCTCAAGGACAATATGGGTATCGAGCTGATGATCGGAAAGAGTGAGAGATTAATTGTGTGAAGGAAGTAGATGCATGGAAAATATATATATATATATGTGTGTGTGTGTGTGTGTGTATGTGTGTGTGTGTGTGTGTACACATCTTGAATGAGGATGGATTAATAATTGAATGGATAGCAATAAACAAAGCCTGAGATAGAGAATATGGGAATGTGGTTATTGAGGATAGAGAGGGTGATGTGGGAAAGTAGGAAAATGGGGAATATCAATTAGTGGACTTTTATGAATTTTAAATTTTAAGATCAAATTAACTTGTATTTGTTTGGAGTTCACTTTTGTATTCTAAATGATGATTTTAATTAGTTTTAATATTTAAACACTAAGATTAATTATTCATAGTGCAAGATACGACTTACTTTTAATACACAACTCATAGTTTCTCTTTTTTTGTTTTTGACAACAACATAACACTGCTTTCCTACTAAAAAAAGAAGAAAACGAGACTTAATAATGTAGTTTTTGTTAACCTAGTTTGTACCCGTGCTCTTCCACGGGTGATTTAAATTTTAAAATATAAATTAGATATAATTAATCATTAAAAAATGTGATAGTCTAAATAATTAATTTGTGGTCACTATATATAAATAGTCAAAAATCGTTCTTGTCATAATCTTCTATTTTAATAGCAAACTTAATATATCTAATCCCTTAAAAGCACATCATGAGGATGTTAGGGTATGTATTTGAATATAGGAGATGTTGTAAATTTTTAAAAAATACACAATGTATAGGAATGATAAAATGGTAAAATTATACCATAAAGACACGAATTTAAGAAATGTCATATAGATAATTAAATATATACGAACAAAATATTAAGACAGAGTAAAATTAAAACAAAAAAAAGCATAATAACTGATAACCCAAAAAGAATAAAACATTAAAGATTTTATTATAAAGTTAACTCTTATCTTCTTAAAATTTGAAAGTACTTTTTCCCTATATCTTATTTTTAAAATTGGGAAACGTCGACAAAACTATCATCAATATGAGAAAATATTGACACGAAGCAAAATTAAAACGAAAAAAAGCACAACAATTGATACCCAAAAAGAATAAAACATCAAAGATTTTATTATAAAGTTAATTCTTATCTTCTTAAAATTTAAAATTATTTTTTCCTTATGTCTTATTTTTAAAATTGAGAAAAGTCGACAAAACTATCATTAATATGATTCTATTTTTTTAAATAAAAAAATGTGATCCTATGCAAAGCAAGGGTAAGGGTGTGTGCCTCAAGGGTTTAAGGTTTATGGTTGGTCTGAAGACTTATACCTTGTAGGTTCAAGGCTACTGTGTTTGGGTTTAGTGTTTAATGTGCTCTTTGATTTAATATTAATATGTTTGTCGATGTTCTAAACTGCTCCTTCTAACATATTGTTTAATACTTACACAGGGTTAAAATATAAGATAAGCACTTGAACAATTAGTCTTCCGCAACATGGGGGACCAAAATTTATGCCCTGGAAATTCTAAAATCCTAATGTTAGAAGTTCTAAAAGCCTTTTCTCTCTATATAATGCAACTCTATTGATTAATAATACAAGTGTATACATTTTATGTAATCTTCATATAATATGTTTTAGTTATTTTTTATTCTAAAATTTCATGAATAAGTAATATCGATAACTATTATTTTCTCTTCGAGAAATAAAATATTTTAAAATTATCTCCTTTTCTCACTACCAAAAATGTTACTTCCCTCCACATTTAGTTTTGCTAATAACCACACTTATAAGTGTAGAAAGAGCAGTTGGACACACTTAGGCTAAATGTGGGGAAGTTAAGTGTGTAGAAATATTCTTAATGAAAATATAGATAGAGCTATATTCCCTAGACTTATAAATGCGGAGTAAGTACTAATTACCCACAATTTATGTGTGATCATTTTACGCTATGCCCACTCTAGGAGATGTAAGAAGTCATAATTTCCCCCACACTTATAAGCGTTATTAGTGTCGTTTTAGTTTTTTAAAAAATAATGCTGGTAATTAATATAAAACTTATTAAGTTAAAAATAGAACAATTGCATACAATTGTTCTTTTTTCAATTAACACATTTTATACTAATTACCAACATCACCCTACATAAATAAATAAAATTAGAATTGTATAATATATATCGATATAATTATTCTCCAATTAACAAACCAACTAAATTAAAATAGACCAAACATCCATTAAATAAATTACACATTAGTTCCTTGAAAAAACATTAATTGCAGACATAGCAACAAAGACTAAGGAAATCAAAATTAAATATTCTTGCATTGTTCTGAATCCATCCTGCTAGTTTTTTTGTTGTAGCTAGCTGATTGAACATTTTATAAAAAAGTACTTGCTCCATATACTATCTAAAACTATACTTTAAAAACATGCCTAACTTCCAAGAATATATAAAAAAAATCTCCATCTCTGTTTTCTTCATTGAGAGATGTTAGCTCCAATGCAATCTGTTAGACAATTGAAACACACAAAAAAATGCATTATTAGAAAGGATAACAAAGAGATCAACTAAAGACACAGACTCGGCAGAATCCGGTTTAAAGATGCGCAACAAAGTTCAACCAACTACAGAACTAGAACAGAGTTGAACTAAAAATAGAACCACAATGGAATTCAACTAGCAATGGGACCTAGGTGAGTTCAACTAACAATAGAACCATAATCGAGTTCAACCAATAATACAACTCCAACCAAGTTCAACCAACAATAGAACTCCAACCGAGTTCAACCAACAATAGAACTCCATCTGAGTTCAACCAAAAATAGAACCCCAATCGAGTTGAGCCAACAATAGAACCACAACAGAGTTAAACTGAGAGTAGAACCACAATGGAGTTCAACCAGCAATAGAACCCCAACTGAGTTGAATCGACAATAGAATCACAACAGAGTTAAACCAAGAATAGAATCACAATAGAGTTCAACAAACAATAGGACTCAACTAGTTCAACTAAAAATAGAACCATAATCAAGTTTAACCAATAATACCCCCAAATACAAGATATAGAACTAGGTTTAGCAAAATTAAGAACAAATCAATAAAGTAACCCAAGAGAATATGACAAAATAAAAATTTTAATAACAAAATTACGTCACCAATTATGAATAATAGTAAATAATCCATCATATGTTTCAAACCAAATCAATACAAGTATATGGTAATCATTAAGTGGACCACATTCAAGCGTTGCCATCAAGTTACCCAATATCAATGTGATTCAACACGTCATATATCTTCGTTTTTTAGTAGGAAAACAATTTTACGTTATTGTCAAAAAAAAGAAACTATGAGTTATATATTAAAAGTAAGTCATATCTTGCATTACAAATAATTAATCTTAATGTTTAAATATTAAAACTAGTTAAAATCATCATTTGCAATATAAAAGTGAACTCGAAACAAATAAAATATATCTTCTTAGTTTTACTATATATGCTACTTATAAATTATCTTATTTTTTATTTTTACGAATCATAGATAAGTTAAAAATGTAGCTAAATTTTTCTCCCTTCAACAAAATAATTTAAATGTAGTTACTTATTCTTTTTAGGAATGAACTTCGTTATTCTCTTTCTAATATATGTATAAAAATTGATGTTGACACTTTCAATGTGGAATATGGTTTGTTTTCTATAATTTTGTCTTAAAACAATATTCATTTCTAAAAATTTAACATTTTTGCAAAATATTTGCAAAGCAGCCTTCTACAATTACTAACTTTATAGAAAGTGAATAAATTCTGAAATGTTAGTAGATAAAGTTATGATATTTAATTTATAGAAACACAAGAAACACAATTGTGGCATAGAATGGATAAAGAAGACCCAAAAGATACATCGATTAATAAAATACAATGAAAAGAAGAACAAAGCTCAAAAGGACTAATAACATACCCATTTAAAGGGCAAGGCTTACCAAAGAATAAATTTCCATGCGCAAGGCTTACCAAAGAATAAATTCCCATGCGGTGGCCATAGCAATGGATACGAAGATGGCCTAAAAATTCACGAAGTATGAACAAATCCGAGGAAGAAATGAAAAGCCCAAATTCACATAATTAAACAAAGAAAATAAGATTTAAGATAGGAATCACAAACTGAAAGGATCAAACATTATAACACTAACATGCATGCATGAATGCATGATTAGCCTGCCAATAAGATGATCAAAACAAATGCAGATAGACTTGATTAGAGAGAATATTTATAGAAATAGCAGGAATTAGGGAAAGGAAATATGATATCTAATGTAGGAGAATGGAGGCTTCTCCCGTATATCTCATAATTAAAATTTAATACCACCTAGTGCCAATTAGTATATGACTCTGAGAGGAGAAAGAAACCAACAGCCGTGAAATGAGAAAAAATTCAATTGTTATTTGTTTTTTTGTATAGAAAGTTCAGTTCTTGATAGGAATTTGTTTTTGGGGGGTTAAAAAGTTCAGTTTTAGATAGGATATGGTAGTTTTTGATAGGATAGGATGGTTAGTGGTTACTCAAAATTTTAATTTTAATTTAGAAATGTAAAAGTAATCTAATGGATAAGATTAAATTTGTATATTGCATCAACGGTTAAGAATTTCTATTGCTCGAGATTTTAGGATTGGAGGAGGAAAGCTCTCTCAACCCCTAACATCTTCACAGATAAAACATATCCTCGCATAAAAAGCCTTTCACCTTCGCAAACCTAAAAGCCTTTAGCTCCAATTAAATGCATATCCTCGTGTAAAAATATTTGAACTATATATTTGTGAATATAGATGGCGAGAATAATATACATATTTATAATATACCTTGCTGGCAAAAACAGGTAAAACAAACAAAAAAAATACTAATGAATGATAAAATTATTAAATTAAAAATAGAAATCCAAGCACTAAGAATGATGATGTGGAAGGGGTGCGAGGATGATCAGCTCCATTACATTTAAAACACATATTTGGAAACAAATTTAACAAAGTATCAATGTCAAAGCCTCTAGTCCATTTGCTTAGAACTTCTGCAAGCCTTTTATCTCAGGGAATGAAACTTGGAACAATAATATGTCTTGAAAAAAATCAAATAACATATCCTGAAAAATTTAAGTGGAAAGAATTAAAATTAAACCCATTACATTGAACCAAAAACAAATAAAAGAACCATCAACCATAATTTATCAGAAAAGCCATTTTCACTTATTGGTACTCTAGTTCTTCAACAATCCATCAATAATCTCATATCACTAATTCCAGTGCACCAATGATAATTATCAATCTTCTCCATCTTAACCCCATTCTACTGTATAATTTTCTTCCTGCTCAAGGACAATTTGGGTATAGGGTCTAGTGATAGCAAACAGTGAGAGATTAATTGTGTGGAGGATGTAGATGCATGGAATATATATACACACACACACACACACACACACACACACACACATATACACATACATACATATACACACACCTTGAATGAGGATGGATTAATAATTGAATAGATAGCAATAAACAAAGCTTGAGATAGAGAATATGAGGAGGTGGTCATTGAGGATAGAGAGGGTGACGTGGAAAATTAGGGAAATAGGGGATATCCGTTGTGGATTTTTTCAAATTTTAAAATTTAAAATCAAATTAGCTTGTATTTGTTTGGAGTTGACTTTTATATTCTAAATGATGATTTTAATTAGTTTTAATATTTAAACATTAAGATTAATTATTTGTAATGCAAGATATGACTTACTTTTAATATGCAACTAATAGTTTTTTTTTTTTTTGTGGGACAACAACATGACATTGTTTTCCTACTAAAAGAAGAAGAAAAGGAGACTTAATATTTTAGTTTTTGTTAAACTAGTTTGTACCCATCTTGCACAGATGATTTAAATTTTAAAATATAAATTAGTTGCAATTAGTCCTTAAAAAAATTGATAGTCTAAATAATTAATTTGTGGTCACTATATGAATAGTGAAAAATGATTTTTATCATAATCTTGTATTTTAATAGCAAAATTAATATATCTAATCCCTTAAAAGCACATTAGGAGGATATTAGGGTATGTATTTGAATATGGGAGATGTTGCAAATTATTAAAAAATACGTAATGTATAGTAGTGATAAAATGATAAAATTATACAACAAAGACACGAATTTAAGAAATGCCATATAGATAATTAAACATATACATAGAATAAAATATTAAGATAGAGTAAAATTAAAATGAAAAAAGGCACAATAACTAGATCCTTGGTTCGAGATTAAAGAGCCAAGATGGTTCCCATATTAGGGATTGCTCAAAGGTATTTCGAAATTTTTTTTAAACAAAATCAGTTCTCCCTCTTGGTGTCCCTTTGTTCTATCAATTATGATTCACTTCGAAAAGTAATTGTAGTTTGTCAGCTTTTTCCTAAAACTCACTGGTGACTCTACTAATGATTTAATTGTTTTCATCTTTTATTTTTTGTTCTTTTTTAATTTTATTTTTGGGCACAATAATGCTGGTCCAAGACAGTGAAGGTTTCTAGACTAGGAATTGGGTCCTACACTGGTCCAGGAATCCGATCGGCTTCCTAGAATATGCAACAATCATTGTCAGGGATCCAGATCAGGCGACTCGACCTGATTCGGGCCTAGGAACTTGGTCAGGTTCCTGGATTAGAATATGGATTCAATTCCTTGATCAGTTCCTATAAATTTGCCAACTTTTGATTTCTGAGTAAAAACATAGAAATTAATAATTAGATTTGAAAATAAATAAAAATAAATACCCAATAAACAAGTCGAACCATTCATGCACTTGCGACCCGGGATAGGTCTACCAAGGTCGTTGTTCTTTATAGTGGCAACTCCACTGGGGATGTTTTCCTAAAAGTGGGTGAGCTTTGAAATTCAATATGGGAAATCATTTTAATTAAACTTGCATTAGGCAGCTTGCATTGAACGTTATTGCCTTAATTAGATCAGCAGTGCCTCTAGGTAGCCCTGCTATTACCTCTTTGGAGATAAACGAGTTAACTCGGTATGTCCACTAGAGAGTGGACCCTGCAGAGCATGGATCTACCCACTTGCAACACACTTTATGGTCCACACGACTTATAGAGGCAACCAAAACATTCCAATCTTGTTATGCACCCCACGGAAGATGTATGAAGCATTTAGGTCGTGAGATGACTGTTCTAAGGCTGGCTTGAATTCCTCACAACTTAGAAGCTTGGCTTAGGTTAGGCGCATGCCTAGGTGTGTCCTTGTAGATTAAAAATTTTTTTTAGCCCTAGGGTCTATGTATTGATGCTTTAGGTCATAGGAGAGCCCAGTTAAGAAAGGTCAAACATAGTAACTAGAGTTATGAATCAAAGAGGCTTTGAGGCCAATTGAGCTCTAAGGGGCTCTTGACCTCGGACCTTACTAGGCCCTAACCTTAATCTAAGGAATAAAAGTTCCTAAAAGGAGATTTAGCCGAGCTTGAATGAGCATGGCTAGGTGTTCAAAAAAAAAAAAAAAAAGAGTCTGCTTCCCAATTGGAGTCTAAAACTGTTTTAGGAAAACCCGATTAGGATTATTTTTAGTTCGAAACTAGAAAAAGGGGTGATTGTAATACCCTGAGTGTAGCTTAAAAGGATTAAAGTGACTACTTATATCACCGAATGTGCCCCTTTCTTTTCAAGAAGTCTTTTCGAGAAGTCCATTCTCAAGAACCTCCACAATTAAGCGGGTATATTGTAGAGAAATCTTATGCTGGGCCAAGCAGCATATGACCAACGACGAAGCACGTCGGATAGGTTTGTGGTGCTTTGTGGGTCAGTCCACAATCCTTGAAGTCGTTCCTGATAACTGTCCTGACCTGGGACGGGATAGGGATGTTACAAATGCTATCAGAGCCGACCCATTGTCGTGAGCTGCCAGTGGGCGAGAGAGCCCTTGGCAGTCACCTAGCAATGCAAAGATACTGAGATGGACTACATGTCAAAGAGGACTTGTAAGTCAATAGGCTTGTGAGACACAACGAGGATGTTGTGCCTTCAAATGGAGGTGATTGTAACACCCCGACTGTGGCTTAAAAAGATTTAAAGTGACTACTTATATTACCAAAGATGTACCTTCTTCTTTTATAAGCCAACTTTTAAGAAGTCCACAATTAAGGGTGTTTCCTATGGATAAATCTCATGATGCGTGATCTCTTAGGAATTTTACTAGGTGGTATGTGAGCGAGGGCGAAGCACGCCAAAAAGGCTTGCAGTGATTTGTGGGGCCAGTCGACGATCCTTGAAACTATTCCTAGTAATCTCCGCGGCCCGAGAAGGGGTTAGGGCATTACACCTAGCCAAGTAGGAACTCAGCTAGTGTCCTAGGAGAGTCTGGCTGCATTTAATTAGGTGTAGACTTAGGATGAAAAAGGCTAAGAGTTAGGATGCCAACCTCAGGGGCCTGATAAGGAACCTAATTGATTTCCATAGAGTTTGACTGTATTAGTTTAGGTTCAAACTTAGTAACAAAAGGGTCAGGAGCCAGGATGCCAATCTCTGATTCTAGTATGAGACTCAGCCAACATCCTACAATCTGGCCCAGTCTGTGTCAATTTGGGTCATCATTCAGTCAGCATACTAGGCTCTCGATGCTAGATTTTTCTTTTTTCATTCATTAGTTAGCATGATTTAAGTCTTTAATTTCCTATTAAAAATACTTAGATGAGCTGGTGCTGAGTACTTTCCATTGTTTATTATGATAGGAAAGATCAAGAGAGTATAAAAGCGGAGTTTAATAACTGGAGACTTCTATCTAAGGAGCAGTCAGATGAAACTCTAGCAGTTAAGTCAAAGTCAATATATGAGTCGAGGATAAATCATGCACCACTTCTAATGGTAGGGGACAAACAGATCACTCAACTCAAGAAGATAATCAGAAGGATACAAACCAAAATGGAAGAGAGTGATAAGAAGATGGAGGCAATGACTGTTGTGCTCCACAACCTCACTAAGGAATTCCAAGTGAAAAATAGTGAGGAACCTCCTCCTTTGGAAGAGGTAAACGTTGAGGGGAAGGGAGAAATAGAGAATAAGAAGGAATGAGAATGGGTGAACAGCACTCCTCAAGCTAATCCTCGCATAGATCGTATAGAACAACTACTTAAGGAATTGTCCATGTTCAACTTTTATTTTAATGACTATGCGGTATTCACTTTAATCCCGAAAGGGACGCTGCCCCAAAATTCACTATGCCTGGCATCAAGTATCATGGAACTGAAAATTGTCATCAGCATGTGAGAAACTTTGTTAGCGCAATGACTCTCAAAGGGATTAACCAGGACATCCTCCACATCATATTTCCTCGGATCATTGACAAGGATGTTATGAGGTGGTACAATATTATGGACCCACAAAATATCACAAACTACGATGATCTATCCAAAGAATTCTTATGTTAGTTTCACACAATATTGACTCCCAATCACACTCAGAGACTTAATCCTGCTCAAATAAGAATAAAAACAAAGGATTCTCTGAGTATTTGGCCAAATGAACGGTAAAGGCCACTCACATGTTAGACCGACCTTCTGAAGCTGAGCAAGTTGGACTATTCATCAGGAACCTCCAGCCCAGATATAGGTAGCACCTGTGATTTATGCCATTTGAAAACTTTAATACATTGAGGAATGTTGGCATGCTGATAGAGGAAGAGCTATCCAAAGAAGCACCAGTTAAAACTGATAGCAATTGGAAAAGAAACTACCAAGATAAGGATAAAAAGGCTAACAGTTCCAAGGAGGCACATGTGCTACATTGTTACCGAGTATAACCCCATAGGAGCCACCTACACTCAAACTCTGGAGTGATTTTTGGCCAAAGGCAAAATTAACCTTCTTGAGATTAAGTCAAAGACTGACACCTTCAGGCAGTCCATGACCTTTGAACCAACCAAGTACTATAAGTACCACTAATCACGAGGTTATGACATTGAAAATTGGTGGACTTTTAAGAATATCCTAGAAAGAATCTTCAGGTTAAGACAACTCTCATTGCCTAAAGTAGCCTAGAAGCCCAACAATGACAAAAATCCACTTAGGGACCATGACAGCATCTTTGTTATCAGTGACCAGAAGGGGGAATGGGATCCATCTATGGTCATACAAAGCTCTCATGGCCAAAAACCAAGGGTAAGCATGCCTACACAACACCTGGAGATTTTCGACCTATGGGAAAGTGATGAAGATGATGTCTATGAAACCCAGGGAGGTTACATTCCCACTGAAAGAAGCAATGATGACTTCTAAGGCAAGAATGAAGACGAGAACTTCTGGGGAGAAGAGGACCAAGCGAGAGTCAAACATCTTACAAAAGCTGGGAGACACCAAGTTAAGAAGGCCCCATAACAAGCCTCAGAAAAAAAGGTAACACTAGCTCCAGAAGAAGATCCCGTACTAAAGCAATTGAAGAAGCTTAAAGCAAAAGTAACAATCTAGCAACTCATAGGGGCTTCTCAAAATCATAGACAATTCCTAATAGATGTGCTAAATAAGATTGACTTCTCTCCTGAAGCTATACCTAAGGAAATGATAGCCTCAATTACATTAGTATAAAACCATAACCTTTAGCAATGATGATCTCCCACTAAGAAGTGCGGCGAACAACAACTCCCCCTAGCTCACTTTGACAAGTATTTAAAAGCATGTGCCCCTCGCCTTAGTCGATAATGAGTCAAATGTGAATGTCTGTCTTTGCAGAACAACTAAAAGGTTTAGGAGTAAGCACGATTAGCTCTTTATACCAAACACTCATCTAAGAGCATATGACAACTCAAAGATGCTGGTACTAGGCGTTATTCTCCTCCCCATAAATGTGGGTCCTATCGAAAGAAATTTGGAATTTCAAGTTCTACATATATACTAGCCACCTTTAACTTACTTCTGGGAAGGCCATGACTTCACAACCACAAGGAAACCAAGCCCTCGCTTTATCCCTCAATGAGAAAAGGAATAAGAGTAGGCGAATTACATCACTGGAGACTCCATTTAACTTTAGCGTATCGCACACCTCTAAAAATACCGAGAGGTGTAAATTCAGGTCTTCCAAAGAAGTTCCACCAAACTGAGATTACTGCACCATGGAAATAAGTGCTGGCTTGAGCTCAAAGTTATTGGCGTCCACAGCAGGCCGAGCTATGCTTGAGGCGATCCCTTAGACTCTGGGAGTAACGAAATCTAGAAGGGTCCTTCTTTCTTCACCTGCCATGTTTGAATTCCTTCTTGCTTCACACTTTTGCACTTCGATCTTTTGCTTTTTCTTCCTTAAGTGAAAAGTCCTCTCAATCTCTGGATCGTGCTCGTACAAAATTAGACCTTGCATAAACTAGGAAAAATTCCTGCAAGCACATTCACCAACACTACCAGCGCAACTAAATAGGAAAAAGAAAAATAATAAGAAAACAAAACAAAACAAAACAATAAAATGCTTAATCACGTTCGTAAGACAATACTTAATAGTTCACAATTTAGTCCCGAGCAACGGCGCCAAAAACTTCACCACTACCTGCTGTAAGCGCACAGGTAGTCGTAGTGTAGATAAAAGATATCGTTCCTTAGGGACTAAAGTAATCTATGGAGCTTAGTCTTGTCAGACTATGCTAAGCAAAATTCTATTTCAAGTGGTTTCATTAACTACTTCAAATGAACATGTCTAAATCAATAAAAGAAAATGTTTAGGAATTTTGCACAGTTATGGAAGAGAATTGGAACAAAGTTAATAAACATGTGCTATTCTTTGATTGGTTAATTCTGAGGAATTGTAACCTTTTCTAAAGACTTGATCCATTTTTTCGAAATCAATCAAATTTGCCTAAACTAAGTAAATGTCATTCTCTCAAACTAAGTTTACTTAATCAAAGTTCAACATATTCGATTACTTCTCTCTTTCGAGATGAAGTTACGCTAAGTCTATTCAAGCAGTCCAACAATCAAATGTCATCCCTTGAATGTTCCCTCGATTGTTTCAAGTGTGCAAGTAAATTTTGGCCAAAAATCAACTCACAACATATCAAACACTTGATAGAACGAAATCAAATCAATCAAAAAAATAAGCACAATTGAATAAACTAAAACATGATCCAATACACTTCCAAAAACTACTAAATTCCTAGACTAAGAAAAGTACTCAGATATGATTTATCTATTCCTCATTCCTTTGGATTGACTAACACCGACCATATTGCTAGATATAATTGCTTAAGTGAAAGAATCATTGTGGCAACCCCGACCATATTGCTAGATATAATTGCTTAAGTGAAAGAATTATTGTGGCAACCCATTATTATGATAAGGAATTGTTGGGCTGTTTGGGATTGTTGCATGACATAAGGCGGTTATTCTCAGGAGGGGCATAGGGCACTTTATTGAAATGAAAGAGCATACACATCGGGACCTCATACTTGAATTTCTGTGTACTTTGCATGTTAAGGTCACTCGAGGGCCTTAATGTCAAGCGGAATATATTTCATTTCATTTATAAGGGCAGATTTATGAGTTGAACCTAAGTGTCTTTAATAACATATTTGGTTTTCCACCTAGCTTAGACTTACCAAACTGTTAAGTTCCCCGTGAATTCAACCTGAATGAATTTTGGGGCAAGCTTTTGGGGGATTTTAGATACAACACCAATTCTTCAAAATGCGCCCATATTAGGAACCCTTGCATTCGGGTGGCTCAGTGTATTTTCGCTTGTTGTTTCTTTACTCAGGATGATAGTTGGAATGTCCCTAGAGTATCTAAGTTATGCCTCCTATCTTGTATGCTAGATGGTGTGCAAATTGATCATGAGGTGTTCTTGGCCCAACAATTGTACAGTGCAGCTGTCAGCACTAAGGGTAGAGCAGTCATTGCAGGTATAATCACCACCGTTGCTAGATTTTTGGGCGTTGAGCCCAATCCTGAGGATCGAGTTTCTTGGTCCAAGTGGCTTGATCAAGCCACTTTTGAGCTGATGATTTTTGGCAAAGTAGAGGCTAGATGTTTGTGCTGGATTTATCCCGGGGATCGACTTATGCCGCTTCCCAATGTTGAGCAAACCACCTTACTTTACGGGGCTAACCTTTATTGGGTACCTAGTGATGCTGAGGTTGTTCACCCGGCACCTTCTCCACCCCCATTTACATGTCAAGCCAGACCTACTTCTTTCTCCCAACCTTCCTCCCTTGACTGTGAGGAAGTTCAAGCCACCCTTAGGTCCATTCAGGATGAGCAAGTGCCCCTTCGAGTCTATGTTGCCTATGAGAATGCTGCTCTTCGTGAGTTTGTCCAAGAACGGCATGACGAGACTATAAGGCTATTCTTGAGACCTGTGGAGATTGGCAGATCTCTTATGGTTAACCTCTCTCCCCTCCTTCACCACCTCTCTTCTAATTGCTTCTTGTTACTCCCCCATCCTTTTTCTACATCTGTGGCCACATTAAGGACAACGCTTTGTCCGAGCATGGAAGAGTTGGTCAGTCAATTTATGACGTCTGATGCCTCATTCAGGTTGGTGTGTACTTGTGGATGTATTGTATATATTGTTCATGCTTGTATTTAGAGCTGCATTTTAGGTTTAATCTCATACAGCTAGAGCATGTTAGAGGTACATTTAGGTTTCTTTTCATTTTTGGTTCCCTTTCATAGATTTTGCATTTTCTTGGTATTCTTATTAGGAGCATTTAGGATTAGTTTCAATTGCCATAGCAAGTCGTTATTAAGAGCATGCATTCACTTTTAAAAAAATCCAAAAAATTTAAAAAAATCCTTTGATGATGAACTTTGTAGACTAGGTAGATTTCTTTGGTTTAGATTGACCCTTTAATTTGCCCAATTATGAATAAAAGTGTCTGAAAATGAGTTTGTGAAAATGAGCTTCATGTTTTGACCATTTGGTGAGTATGAATTGATTACCTCGTGATTCTTTACATGAATGTTGGCATGTGTCTCCTAATAAGCTAAGTATGACCTTGGTAGATGTCCCATGAGGCTTTAAGCTTTTAAAGACTAATTTATCAATTTATCTCTTGCTAATTCATGAGCAACTCTTCCTCGACATCATTTCTCTATAACTTGCTTTGACTCTTATTCAAGATCACATTTAACATATGCATTTAGGCAATATGATTGAGGCATTCTTTGACTTGTTAAACCCAAAAGACCAAATAGCCACTCTTGTTATACATGATATATTCCTTGCTAGGCCCTTTGAGCTTATATCCATTTTTATTGACGTGAACCTACGAACATAGCCTTAGGCCGAACATTTATCTACCCTAAAGCCAAGACTAGAGAAGTATTTCATCCTTATAAACTGAGTTTGATTGAGAGCTAGTAAGGTGCATTGAGATCTTTTTAGCGGATTTGGTTAGTCAGTTGATGAAGGGTTTGTGTTGTGGTGTTTGTATAAGAGATCCCTTATTTTATTGTACATAGATTAGGGAAGAGTTGAAATTCAAGTTTGATACATATGCGCTTAGCCAACTCTTTCGTGAAATTAAAACAAAAAAGAAGAAAAAAAGAAACCAAAAATAAAGAAATAAAGAAAGAAAGGAAAAAAAAGAATGAAGGAATGTTGGCCTTGTGTGGATTATAAAAAGTATATTTGACTTTCAACTCTTTTTCTCTTCATTTGGTTGTGAAACAGGATGTATTTGTTTTTGAATTGTACTGGCTTGAGGAGAGTGTTGCATGAGAGCATTGGAAGAGTTTAGCTCTTAGTCTATGACTTCTAGCTCCACATTTCCAAAATATTTGTTCCCCTTTTACCTTTTCCCATTGCCACATTACAACCTCATAAAGTCCTCATGATTGTCCAATGTGTATTGTATACTAGTGATGGTGAATTAGAGAGTCTTATCAAGCTTCTGGTAGATTTGAGTCTATTGAATGAGAATTGAGGGAACCTTCCTACATTTTCAAACATATGATTGAGGGGGGTTGTGTCAAGCTTGACATTGTGTTCTATCAACGATTTAGAAAACTTCATTTCCTTACCTATTTGTTAAATGATTTTGGCCCTTTTGGGCTAACCTTGGACCAGCTTTGCCATTGAGCTGCTACCAATGTCTTTCATGAGAGGTTGTGAATAATTTTGGATCTTAGTGTTGCTTGGGGACAAGCAATGATTCCAGCATAGGGGAGTTTCATAAGTGCCTCTATATACTTCATTTTTGGGACGTCTTCTAGCACTCATTCGGGAATTCATGGGCTTTATTTCATAATTTATATTCTTATTCTTGTTTTATACTTGGGTATGGTTCTTTGGTGACTTTCGCAAGATTTTAGACCATTTGGCCCAGCAATTGACCTCATTTGAGTGCATATTGGCCCACCACAGAGGTACCCTAAGAAGCCCTTGGAGAAGAAAAGAGCAGAAGATTTCTATTCCAGAAAGAACCTCGGTCTGCCCGTGCTGGCTTCCACGGACCATGGTGATCCTATAACCACGAACCCCTTTATTTTCCTTCGTTGTGTGGCTGAAGATGCTCGATTTTGTGCTTAAAAGGGATGTTTTTCGGCTAAAAAGGGAGAGATCCATCATCATCTCATCGCTACTCTCTCATCCATCTCTTATGTAACGCCCCAATAATACATGAATCACTGCTTGCATTTACCTACTTAAGTTTAACAATGAGAAATAATAGAACAGGGCGTTACCGCCGTCCACAAAGGACAAGGCTTCCTTATACATGAAAACTTACCATAAACCAAAGTTTACCTTATAAGGGCATTCACCATCATAAACACTCAAACCATTTAGTTATGTACAGAAATGGTTCTAACTTCCCAAGGTTTACACCAACATACATAACTCGGTTCGCATATACAGTTGTAACACCAGAATACATAATTTAGTTCAAATATACAGTTATAACACCAAAATACACTACAATATGGTATGAAAGCGTCTTAGCACTCCTATACCGCCAACCACATGGACGGTCCTGTTTCATTTATCACCTTCAGCCTCCTTGCCCACCTGAGAGTGGTTCACTGAATACTTTCCTAAAATAAAACATAAAAACATTTTGTGAGTCAAAGCTCAGTACATGCATCCCTGTACTGATAAAGATTCAATAAAAATTATGTGGGCCCACTTTGCAATTTATTTTGATTTTAAAACAGGGAATGAGATGCATATAAAGCTAAATTGCCAATTATTATCTGTTAGTGCAACCCTTAGTAACTGTTGTGATCTGTGCATAGATGTATACCTGCCAAGCTGACCGGAGGACCTGGCCTGAAGCCGTGCAGGTAACTGGAGGGCAATGCCCTGTAACTGATAACTGATGGGGTCACTAATTATGTGATAAAGCACTGATTCAATTGATTCATTGATGTACATACCAAAACATTATAATTTCGATAAATACGTGCTGATTTCTAAAGATACAGTCAATAAACATACCTGGAAGTTTTAAAAGCTAGTTCACAGAGTAATAAGATGCACTAAAATGGAGAGAATGAGAGCTTAGGCCTTGATTCTGTTCAAAAGATCATTATAGGAACATGAGATCAGAAATGAACTTGTTCTTATAATGAATACCTTTAAATAAAACTGGCACAATTGATACCTTTAAATACACTGGCTTATAAAGAATCTGCATAGACCAGTTTATAGATTAACTAAAATGCTAAAGCTAAATAAATTGTAGAAATTATGATTTAAGGCACGGTAGCGAGTTCAGAGGGTAAGGGTTTATAACGAGGGCACGGAAAGAATAAATCAGAACTTGTATGCCCGACCTCAAAATGAGACCTATGTAAAGCTTAGAAAGTCCTATAAAACTTTCCTTAAGGAACATAACATGATTCCTACGACGAGGTTCATAAAATGGGGTTAGAATACCAACATGTCAGTTTTGAGTCCATCCAACACAGGTTCGGTAAAATGACCATAACTTTCTCCACAGACTTGGATTACTGCGATTCAAGAGCCATTTTAAAGCTAACACATTGGCCTATCTATCCATCAAAAATCATAATTTTTGGCTAGGCTGTTCATTACCAGTTTCATCTCAAAATTTGTCCTGTTTTTCTGGAAATTCTAGCCTCACTGCTTGGATTTGTTTCCTCACTTTTCACACCAATCCTCAACTTAAATTCTTTCTTAAGAGCATGTAAACATACTTTGGCATATCCCAACATCATACAAAAACACCACACATAATTCCACTTCATATTCATATCCAATTAAAGCTCCTTTTCTAGTCACATATGCACATACCTCAAGTTTAATACTAGTTTGGTCCAAACCATGCATTTTGGATAAAACCCTAACTTTGGGTCAACTTGAACTCACTCCCATCTTTTCAAAACATCATAAACACCATAACCAACTTCAATATATTCAGAGATAAGCAAAAGTAAGGATAAAATAATCAATAAACAACACTTGAACATGAAGCTTGCATGACTAAGATGAAACCCTAACCCTAGCCTCATCCAATTTCAAATCCATCATGATCCATCACCAAGATGATCCTTAATTCCATAAAAACAGCATAATCCATCACTAAAACAATCGAAATAAGAAGCAAAAATGAGCAAGATTAAGAATCAACAATAAAATTAGCATAGGAGGTGAAAAGAAGTACTGACTTTGTGCTTAGAAAGAGGTATGAATGATTCTTGGTGCTTGAAGGAGTGAGACGGACAGTTGGGGTGGTGAGTGGTGGTTGTTTGGCGGCTGTTGGAGGCTATTTGGTGGCTGAAATGCTGATGGTGCTGCTATGGTTACTGCTGCCGTGACTTAGAGAGAAGGAGGAGAGAAATAGAAGAGAGAAAATGTCTTGCAATTGCTTGGTGTAAAATAAAAGCCCTGCTAAATATATACTTGGCTGAAATTTAAGGTCAAAAAGCCACTTTTGCTAAGCTTAATTAAGGCCTAATTAAGGGTGGTTAGCTAAACAAATGAGGGTCAAGTCTTGTTGGGTCGAAATCGGCCTTAAACGGGCTCGGGTTTGGAAAAGAGCTGAAACCGAGTGCGTTTGCAAATTTTTTTTTTTTTTCTAAACTCGAGATTAAATGGTTGTGGTGCCATGAAAAAGAATTAAATCGCTAAATTCATAAATATCAAGGCCTAAATCGATCTCCAAAATTTGATTAGAACAAAACCCTGAATTGCGAAGTGAGGGCCCATTTAGAAATGTCCAATTGGAATAATAAAAAGCAATGATGTAAATGAAATGAAATTAATCACATGGATTAATGAAATGAAATTAATAAACATATTTTAGGGTCGGACTATTACATTCTTCCCCCCTTAAAAAGTTTCTTCCTCGAAACTGATGAACTTCACCGCAGGATTACCTCAAATAAATGTGGATATGAGGTTTTCATAGCCTCTTCGGACTCCCAGGTGGCTTTTTGGGAGGTGTGGTTTGTCCAGAGTGCTTTGACCAATGGTATCTACTTGTTACGCAGCTGCTTGATCCTGCGATCTAGTATTTGAACAGGACGCTCCTCATATACTAGATCTTCAGCAATTTCGATAGGTTCAGATACAATGGTATGGTCTGGATCTGGAATGTATTTTCGAAGCTGAGAGATATGAAACACGTTATGCACGTGCTCAAGTTCGACAGGCAACTCTAGACGATAAGCGACGGGATTCAACCTTTCAATGATTTCATAAGGTCCAATATACCTTGGACTCAATTTGCCCCGTACTCTGAACCTCTTGACACCTCTAGTTGGTGAAACTTTCAGAAAAACTTTATCGCCTACTTGAAACTCTAGAGGCCTTCTTCTTTTGTTTACATAACTTTTCTGTCGACTTTGGGAAACCCTGATATGCTCCTAAATCTTTCTTATTGTCTCAGTGGTCTCTTGAATCATTTCAGGACCTATAATCAGTGCCTCATCCAAATCACTCTAGCACAACGGCGTTCTACATTTTCTCCCGTATAAAGCCTCAAATGGGGCCATTTTGATGGTGGACTGATAGCTGTTGTTATAAGAGTATTCCACCAAAGGTAAATCGTCTTCCCATTTCCCTTGGAACTCCAATACACAAGCTCTCAGCAAGTTCTCCACAATTTGGTTCACTCTTTCAGTTTGTCCATCTGTTTCTGGATGATAGGAGCTACTGAAGTTTAGTTTGGTCCCAAAGGCCTTTTGAAGTGCTTGCTAGAAATGTGCTTGAAATCTTTGATCCCTATCTGAGACTATATCTAAAGGGATCCCTTGCAGATGGACTATCTCCTTAACATACAGTTGGGCTAGTCTTTCAACTCCCCGAGTATCCTTAATTGGCAGGAAATGAGCCGACTTCGTGAGTCGATCAACTATGACCCAAACAGCATTATTTTTCGAGGTAGAAAAGGGTAAACCCATAACAAAGTCTATTAAGATCGAATCCCACTTCCAAGTGGGAATTTCTAAGGGTCGTAGTTCACCCACAGGACGTTGATACTCGGCTTTAACTTTCTGGCAGGTTAGACACTTGTTCACATATTCTGCAACGTCTTTCTTCATATTATTCCACCAAAAGTATTGTCTCAAATCTCTGTACATCTTGGTGCCTCCTGGATGCATTGAATAACGAGTATTGTGAGCCTTTTCCAGGATCTGCTTCCTCAATCCTTCCTTTTTAGGCACACACAGGCGATTCTGGAACCGCAGGGTCCCACCCTCGTGTATTACAAATTCGGAGACTTCCCTTTTTCTAAATTTTGCTTTATTCGTTGGAGTTCAGGATCACTTTCCTGGTTCAGTTGAATTTCTTCCACTAGGGAGGACTGCACGGTAAGTGCTGATAATTGCGCATTTGTTTGCCCGTGGGACACTAATTGAATCCCAAGTCCTCAAGTTCTCTCAAGAGGTTCAATTGGGTAATCACCACAGTGTTTGAGCTATGTTGCGCCTTCCTACTCAGAGCATTTACCACCACATTTGCTTTTACCAGGATGATATTGGATCTGTAAATCATAGTCTTTAAGCAACTCAAGCCAATGCCGTTGCCTCAAATTGAGCTCCTTCTGGGTGAAGATATACTTTAAACTTTGATGATCAGTATAAACCCTGCATGGTACCCCATCTAAATAATACCTCCAAATTTTCAAAGCAAAGACCACGGCTGTTAACTCCAGGTCATGGGTAGGGTAGTTCTTCTCATATGGCTTGAGTTATCGAGAGGCATAAGCTACTACTTTGTCCTCCTGCATTAGCATGCACCCTAGACCGTTCTTTGAAGCATCACTATAAACAGTATACTCCTTTCCTTCCATTGGTAACATTAGGATTGGGGCAGTGCTCAATCGCTGCCTTAGCTCTTGGAAAGCTTTCTCATGTCTTTCAGTCCACTCAAATTTGTTCACTTTCTTCAGTAGATTAGTCAGTGGTAAAGCTATTTTCGAAAAGTCCTTTACGAACCTTCTGTAGTAACCTGCTAAACCCAGAAAGCTTCTAATCTCAGTGACATTGGTGGGCCTTGGCCATTCTGTGATCGCTTTCACCTTCTGGGGGTCAACTTTAATTCCTTCTTTTATAACCACATGCCCCAAAAATATCACTTCCTCCAACCAAAATTCACATTTCTTTAATTCTCCATAGAGTTGATGCTTTCTCAAAGTTTGCAATACTGTCCGCAGTTGATCAGCATGTTCCTCCTTGTCCTTATAATAGATAAGAATGTCATCTATGAACACCACTGCAAACTTGTCTAAATAGGGTCTGAAAACCCTGTTCATAAGGTCCATGAAGGCTGCAGGAGCATTAGTGAGACCAAAAGGAATCACTGTAAACTCATAGTGACCATACCTAGTCCTAAACGCTGTCTTAGGAATGTCGTCAGGTTTAATCCTAAGTTTATGGTACCCTGACCCCAAATCAATCTTGGAGAACACTCCTGCTCCTTGTAATTGATCAAACAAATCATCTATTTGTGATAGAGGATATTTGTTCTTGATGGTAATCTTGTTTAACTCCCTATAATCAATACATAGTCTTAAGGTTCCATCCTTCTTCTTGACAAACAGCACTTGAGCACTCCATGGTGACACACTTGGCCTAATAAAGCCCTTCTGTAACAGTTCATCTAGTTGAATGGGGCCATACGATATGAGGCTTTAGAAATAGGTTGGGCTCTAGGAATTAACTCGATTCCGAAATCAATTTTCCTCTGCGGGGGTAGTCCTGGTAACTCCTCAGGGAAAACATCTTCAAATTCACAAACTATTGGTATATTCTCTACTTCCTCTTCTTTTGTTTGGGTGTCAATAGCATAATACCAATATCCGATACACCCTTGGTATAACAGCTTACTTGCTTTCATAGCGGAAATCAAAGAACAAGATTTTGCCTTTCTCTGCCTATAAAAACACATTTTCTTGCCTTTTTCATCTTTCAAGATAACCTTAAGATCTTCACAGTTAATTTGGGCTCCATAAGTGTGCAACCAATTCATTCCCAAAATGATGTTAAAATCAGACAAATCAAATTGAATCAAATCCACAGGGAAGGTGGTTTCACCAATGGTGATAGGGACAAGTTTATAAGAGAGGGGGCACTTAATCACAGAATTGTTGGGTAGCTTAATTTTGTAATTGGTTTCCATCCTCCTGTTCTCGAGACTCAATTGTATAGCAGAGCGGGAAGATATAAATGAATGAGTGGCGCCCGAATCAAATAATACAGAAAATGGCTTGGAATTTAAAAAGAGAGCTCCAGTGACTACCGTACCAGAGGTAGCAGCTTCCTTCTTGCTCATCACAAATGCCCTTCCTGCAGTTGCAGGCCTTGAAGGTGGGGGTCCCTGGCAGAGCGGAGCCAAGGGTTTTGCTGCGCCCTTATCTATAGCTTTTAGTCGTCGGGGGCATGCAGTGATGAGGTGTTCAGAACTTCCACACCACATACATTTGTTAGTGCCAATGCGGCATTCAGGAGTGGTGTGATTTGTTCTCCCACACTTCGCACAGGGTGCTGTCGAACCTACAGGACAGTTCTTGGAAGAAACAGGAATAGGTTTCTTCTGGTTCTGATTCACACTCTCACTTGAAGTACCCCGCTCAAACCCCTTTCTCTTGTGGTTGATTGGATTCAGCGCTCTTAACTCCGTTTTTACTAGTTCCACTTCAGCTGCTCGCTCATATAGTTCTTGGTAAGTTAGAATTGGTTGTCCAGCTAACTGATTTCGAATATAGAAGGCCAACCCCTCCTCAAACCTCCTCATTTTCAACCTTTCAGATGACACAAACTCTAGAACAAACCTAGATAATTCGGTGAACTTACTGGTGTATTGCACCACAGTCATGGTGCCACTCATCTTCAGCTCCATAAACTCTTTCTCCTTTTTCCTTTGGACCACAACTGGGTAAAGTTTTGCCCTTAACACACTCAAGAATTTATTCTAGGTAAATTCAGGCCCTACGAGTTTATTCTTCACAGTATTCCACCAAATGTCAGCTTCACCGGTCAAATAATATGTCCCAATGTTTACCCTTTTTCCTTCTGGCACCTCTACCACTGTAAAGATTTTCTCCATTCCTCTTATCCATTCCTCTAGTACTACTGGATCATAAGATCCATTATAAAATTTAGAATTGCACCGTGCTACCCTATTTGCTAATTTATCCTCTTTAGGAGGGGTTTCAGCAGGTACTTGGGGAATTCGCTTCATCAATTCAGTAACTCGGGTTTCTTAAGTTGCTAGCTAATACAGAGGGCAACGGTGGTGTGTCACCATGTTGTGGTTGTGGTTCCTGGCACGAGGCTTGATCATCCGATCCTTGGCCTTGCTCCAAATTGTCCTCGACATGAACCTCCATATTATTTTGCACTAACTCAGATATTCTGACCATACATTAAATGAAACAATTCAAACACTGGAACCTCCAGACATATAAAATAAACATGCCCAATAAATACATAAAAGATGGCTCAAAGATTATTTCCTAACTCAAAGCATCATCATTTCATTTCATAACAGCTTACATACATAGTTGCTGATCTATATGCATGAACAACAAAAGCATATTACACCTAGCTGAGTAAGCAAGCCTAGTTCTAACTTCTACCCTCACACTAAACACTACATAGCCCCTAAACACCAGATCTGTCACATGAACAAAAAGAGGTATGGACCATGTCATCACGGTCGGAGAGGATTAGCCTCGCTATATACAATGTCAGATGCCACACAAAACCAAACTATCCTATCCAACCATACCATATATACATACATGCTCAAAATGAAAACTACTACACCAACCCCTAGAACCACCTAACGATCCCTAGATGGATCGTAATCCGGGTTGGACTCATCATCAGGTTCTTCGCCTGAATCGAAGCTACTAGTCAATGCCTCTGACTCGGCATCACCGATCTCCTGCTGGATCTGCTGTTCCTGCTCATGTTGTAACTCCACCATCAACTCATTCGCCTCTTGTTCCCATTGCTGTTCCACCCCCACATCGTCAATGTCTTGATCCTCTTCGGGATCATCCTCCTTGGGATCATCCTCCTCTCCCTGGTGGCCCTCATCCCCAGACCTAATCACCACTAAATTTAGGGTGTCGGGGAGGTTTATCACCTCGTGAGCTTTCCCAGAGCTATCAGGCATCAGTAGGGTCCCTAGTACGAGTGGGGAGGGTGGCTCCTGTGCTGGGGCTGGCGGAGAGGGTGGCCCCTATGCTGGTGCTCGGAGTGCAGGTGGGGGAGGCACCTAATGTAGTGGAAAAATATGTTATAACATTTCCATGGTGATTCCTCTCTGGTCAAACTCTTCCCTTAATAATAACTCTGTAACAAGAGTAGTCCATGCCCCCCGGGCCTGAAACATAGGCTTATCTAAGCCTGGGTTCCCTGTTATCATAAAGTTGTGATAACGATGCCTAAATGCCACACACGGATCAACCAGGGGTAAGAACCCAAGCAGTCTCTGTGCATAGACCGTAACACTGTGGAATTCAGGGTAAAGGTCCTGTGCATGTGCCTCTATACTAGCATGTAGCAACGCAATGTGGGCAATCATAGATCCACCCAGTAACATATTAATGCCATAAGGATCCATCTAGTAAAGGAAACACATATATGAGAGGCATACATATCCATAACATATCTATAAATAAGGGGCATGCAAATGGAAGCAACTTGCATTAGGGACATGTAAATGGAAGCAACTTGCATTCAAATATCATTACTAAACTCTGAATATCACTTTAGCAATATACAATAGCCCCCTCATGACAACCATTCTCACCCTATAATTTCTAACTCTACTTTCCTCAAGAAAATCTCAACCTGGCTCTAATACCCAATCTGTAACGCCCCAATAATACATAAATCATTGCTTACATTTACCTACTTAAGTTTAACAATGAGAAATAATAGAATGGGGCATTATCGCTGTCCACAAACGACAAGACCTGCCAAGCCGACCGAAGGACCTGGCCTGAAGCCGTGCAGGTAACTAGAGGGCAATGCCCTGTAACTGATAACTGATGGGGTCACTAATTATGTGATAAAGCAATGATTCAATTGATTCATTGATGTACTTACCAAAACATTACAGTTTCGATAAATACGTGCTGATTTCTAAAGATACAGTCAATGAACGCACCTGGAAGTTTTAAAAGCTAGTTCATAGAGTAATAAGATGTACTAAAATGGAGAGAATGAGAGCTTAGGCTTTGATTCTATTAAAAAGATCATTATAGGAACATGAGGTCAGAAATGAACTTGTTCTTATAATGAATACCTTTAAAAAAAACTGGCACAATTGATATCTTTAACTAAACTGGCTTATAAAGAATCTGTATAGATCAGTTTATAGATTAACTAAAATGCTAAAGCTAAATAAATTGTAGAAATGATGATTTAAGGCACGGTAGTGAGTTTAGAGGGTAAGGGTTTATAGCGAGGGCACGGAAAAAATAAATCAGAACTTGTACTCCTGACCTCAAAATGAGACCTAAAACCCCAATATGTAAAGCTTAGGAAGTCCTATAAAACTTTCCTTAAGGACACATAACATGATTCCCACGACAAGGTTCATAAAATGGGGCTAGAACACCAACATGTCAGTTTTGAGTCCATCCTGCACAGGTTCAGTAACATGACAATAACTTTCTCCAAAGACCTCAGATTAATGCGATTCAAGAGCCATTTTAAAGCTAGCACATTGACCTATCTGCCCACCAAAAATCATAATTTTTGGCTAGGCCATTCATTACCAGTTTCATCTCAAAGTTTGTCTTGTTTTTCTGGAAATTCCAGCCTCACTGCTTCGATTTGTTTCCTCACTTTTCACACCAATCCTCAACTTAAATTCTTTCTTAAGAGCATGTAAACGCACTTTGGTATATCCCAGCATCATACAAAAGTACCATACATAATTCCACATCATATTCATATCCAATTAAAGCTCCTTTTCTAGTCACATATACACATACCTCAAGTTTAATCCTAGTTTGGTCCAAACCATGCATTTTGGATAAAACCCTAACTTTGGGTCAACTTGAACTCACTCCCATCTTTTCAAAATACCATAAACACCATAACCAACTTTAATATATTAAGAGATAAGCAAAAACAAGGATAAAATAATCAATAAACAACACTTGAACATGAAGCTTGCATGACTAAGATGAAAAGCTAACCCTAGCCTCATCCAATTTCAACTCCATCATGATCCATCACCAAGATGATTCTTAATTCCATAAAAACAGCATAATCCATCACTAAAACAATCAAAATAAGATGCAAAAACCAACAAGATTGAGAATCAACAACAAAATCAACATAGGAGGTGAAAAGAATTACTCACTTTGTGCTTAGAAAGAGGTATGAATGATTCTTGGTGCTTGAAGGAGTGAGAGGGACGGTTGGGGTGGTGAGTGGTGGTTGTTTGGTGGTTATTGGTGGCTGTTTGGTGGCTGAAATGGTGATGGTGCTGCTGAGGTTGCTGTCGCTGTGACTTAGAGAGAAGGAGGAGAGAAATAGGAGAGAGAAAATATCTTGCAATTGCTTGGTGTAAAACAAAAGCCTTGCTAAATATATACTTGGCTGAAATTTAAGATCAAAAAGCCACTTTTGCTAAGCTTAATTAAGGCCTAATTAAGGGTGGTTAGCTAAACAAATGAGGGCCAAGTCTTCTTGGGTCGAAATCGGCCTTAAACGAGCTCGGGTTTGGAAAAGAGCTGAAACCGAGTGTGTTTGTAAATTTTTTTTTTTCCAGAACTCGAGATTAAATGGTTGTGGTGCCATGAAAAAGAATTAAATCGCTAAATTCATAAATATCAAGGCCTAAATCGATCTCCAAAATTTAATTAGAACAAAACTCCGAATTGCAAAGTGAGGGCCCATTTAGAAATGTCCAAGTGGAATAATAAAAAGGGATGATGTAAATGAAATGAAATTAATCACATGGATTAATGAAATGAAATTAATAAATATATTTTAGGGTCGGACTATTACATCTTGTAAGTTAGAATTTTCGGTTTATTTTTGGGACCAAAAAGAGAGAATTGAAGGGAGAATTTTGCTCTTGGAGGCTTGGAGATCGTGGCACCATTGAAGGGCTGCCATTGTTGTAAAGCTTTCTTCCCCTTTGAATTTATCTTTGAACTCTTGCGTTGGCTAAATTTGAAATATGAGTGAGAAGTTTTATTTAATCCAGGGATTTGTTAGCCATAGCATTGTGGTTGGATCCTTAATTTCTACAATCTTGTGCTTACTCCATGATCTGAATGATTTATTTCTATCTTAAGATTCAAATGTTGTGAGTAAAGTTTAGCCAATTTTGCTTGCTTATATTAGGTAGTCGAGTGAAGTACTGAAAAGTGAAACTCACTATTAGATCACCTTGATAGAACTTAACCTAATAGAACTCAAGAGATAATTGCACATTAAGAGGAGACTTAGCACTCATATACCTTCAACCTAGACTAAATCAAAGAGACATGATAGAGTGCTAGTTGAATTCGTTTGGGCAACTTAATTTATTTCAAAAGAAAGTATTAAATCTAACTCGATTGCAATTCCTTGAATCATCCAATCCATGAAAAGTGCATGCTTAATTCTATGATCTAACACTTGGCGAATCAAATCCCTAGATACTTTACTTTGATTGAATTTCAAATTAGATAGCTAGTATATTTAAATCAACTCATTAAAAAGATTGATTGCTTAGCATTTTCAACAGGACATTAAGTCGATAGTTACTGTGGTCCCCAGGAACGATTTTGAATCTAAACTACAACACCCGTGCACCTGCGGCATGTCAATATCTATGTATAAAAGCATCTCCTTATGTATATCTATACATGTGTGTGTGTGCCTACGCGCACACACATACATATATATACATATGTGTGTACACATATGTGTATATATACGTGTGTATATACATGTACATATATATATATATATATATATATATATATATATATATATATAT